>CAUYQU010069338.1:0-22645 GCA_963574635.1 Cheracebus regulus
ACCAGTGATGATGAGCATTTTTTCATATGTTTGTTGGCCTCATAAATGTCTTCTTTTCAACAGTGTCTGCTCATGTCGTTTGCCCACTTTTGAATGGGTTTTTTTCTTGTAAATCTGTTTTAGTTCTTTGTAAATTCTGGATATTAGTCCCTTGTCAGATGGGTAGATTGAAAAAATTTTTTCCCATTCTGTTGGTTGCTGGTTCACTCTAATGATTGTTTCTTTTGTTGTGCAGAAGCTCTGGAGTTTAATTAGATCCCATTTCTCTATTTTGGCTTTTGTTGCCAATGCTTTTGGTGTTTTAGTCATGAAGTCCTTGCCTATGCCTATGTCCTAAATGGTTTTGCCTAGGTTTTCTTCTAGGGTTTTTATGGTGTTAGGTCTTATGTTTAAGTCTTTAATCCATCTGGATTAATTTTAGTATAAGGTGTCAGGAAGGGGTCCAGTTTCTGCTTTCTGCACATGGCTAGCCAGTTTTCCCAACACCATTTATTAAACAGGGAATCCTTTCCCCATTGCTTGTTTTTGTCAGGTTTGTCAAAGATCAGATGGTTGTAAATGTGTGGCATTGCCTCCAAGGCCTCTGTTCTGTTCCATTGGTCTATATCTCTGTTTTGGTACCAGTACCATGCTGTTTTGATTACTGTAGCCTTGTAATATAGTTTGAAGTCAGGTAGCATGATGCCTCCAGCTTTGTTCTTTTTGCTTAGAATTGTCTTGGCTCTGCGGACTCTCTTTTGGTTCCTTATGAAGTTTAAGGTGTTTTTTTCCAGTTCTGTGAAGAGGGTCATATGTAGCTTGATGGGGATAGCACTGAATCTATAAATTACTTTGGGCAGTATGGTCATTTTCACAATATTGATTCTTCCTAGCCATGAATATGGAATGTTTTTCCATCTGTTTGGGTCCTCTCTTACTTCCTTGGGCAATGGTGTGTAGTTCTCCTTGAAGAGGTCCTTTACATCCTTTGTTAGTTGTATTCCTAAGTATTTTATTCTCTTTGTAGCAATTGTGAATGGAGTTTGCTCATGATTTGGCTCTCTGTTAGTCTGTTGGTATATTGGAATGATTGTGATTTCTGCACATTGATTTTGTATCCTGAGACTTTGCTGAAGCTGCTTACCAGTTTCAGAAGATTTTGGGCTGAGACGATGAGGTCTTCTAAATATACAATCACGTCATCTGCAAAGAGAGACAATTTGACTTCCTCCTTTCCTAGTTGAATACATTTTATTCCTTTTTCTTGCCTGATTGCTCTGGCTAGAACTTCCAATACTATATTGAATAGGAGTGGTGAGAGAGGGCATCCTTGTCTAGTGCCAGATTTCAAAGGGAATGCTTCCAGTTTTTGCCCATTCAGTATGATACTGGCTGTGAGTTTGTCGTAAATAGCCTTTATTATTTTGAGATACGTTCCGTCAACACCTAGTTTATTGAGAGTTTTTAGCATAAAGGGCTGTTGAATTTTGTCAAAGGCCTTCTCTGCACCTATTGAGATAATCATGTGGGTTTTGTTTTTGATTGTTTATGTGGTGAATTACGTTTACAGACTTGTGTATGTTGAACCAGACTTGCATTCCCAGGATGAAGCCTACTTGATTGTGATGGATACGCTTTTTGATGTGCTACTGCAATTGGTCTGCCAGTGCTTTACTGAAGATTTTTGCATCTCTGTTCATCAGGGATATTGGCCTGAAGTTTTCTTTTTGGTTGAGTCTCTGCTGGGTTTTGGTATCAGGATGATGCTGGTCTCATAAAATGATCTGGGAAGGATTCCCTCTTTTTGGATTGTTTGGAATAATTCCAGAAGGAATAATACCAACTCCTCTTTGTATGCTAGACTGCTTTCAACAGGGACTGTGTTTTATGTTTTATAAACCTCTGCAAAGCTTAAAGCAGCTCTCATCAAACAGCAGACTCCTGATATCTACTTGTTAAACATAAATGAAACAACTCATCAATCAATTAATTAACTGTAGAGTAAACTCAGCTTTCTGCCTCTTTGCCTTTAGAAGCAGTGCTGTATTCTGTGTAATAACAAAGACTGAGATGTGGTCCCATTGACCAAGATCAGGACCACTGATGGGAGGCTTTTAGAAAATACCCACAGCACTGATGGAAGAAGTGGCATCTCCCTGAACCAGATCTGAACTTCCAAAATACAAGGAAAAGACTGGAAGGAGGGGCACACCTCACAAAAGCAATGAAATTGACTCCTGGTCCTTCCAGCACTCCTCTGGAAAGGCATGCATTGCTAGCTCTGGACTCCTAATCCAACTTCACTAATACAAAGAGAATTAAATCAGCAAACAATAGGAGGAAGGAATAACAGATCCCTGGTTGGGGATGACCTGCCCTCCTTTCATGACAGCAGTGGTTATCTCAGTTTACAAAGCCTGTAAAACACTGGCAAGGTTTTCAGAGTACTTACACAGGTGCTATTATTACAGTGACACTGCAGACTGGCTAATAATAGAGGAAACATCCTTATATTCTTTGGCTTCGATAGCTTTAATTATATTTTCTGTGAATTCTCAAATCAGTAAGCATACAAATTGCATGAAAAAAATGTAAGTTGTGTGTGTAAAATTATTTTACTAGGTCTCGTGATGCTACCATTGGTCCTTAACAATGTGAACTTGTAATTTGTTAAACTGAGCAGCTTCAGAGTCAAATTATGGTCTACACAAATCAGAGTTGAGAATGGCAAAATATAGAGAAGGGTTCTGGGGATTTGACCTCCCAATAAGATCTGGAAGCTCTGCCCAAACCATAGTGAAGAATGATTTTTGTTTTGCCAGTGTAAGCCACCAAGAATTGCAATCAGGGTAAGGGGAATGCCACATAAGCGGCCAGGGAAAACCAACAATAAGCCGCCTCATCTTTTCCATTTTCACACATGAGCTACAAGTTAAGGAATATATTTATAAATATTCCTACGTCAACTTCTTTGACATAGTCAAACACAGAGTTCTCATGATTTCAAAAATGTCCTTCAATGCCCAGGTATATCACTTGGAGGAAAAAAATGTCCTTCAGAGAAACACCTGTGCATCTCCCAGACTTTTTGTGTTTTACTATAATCTCTGCTTCAGATTTCTAAGGCCTAATTTTCCTCAGCCTTCCTCTGCTGTCTTCACTGGAATGGAAATTTTAGGGACAAGGATGTTTTAAACAAATACAGCTATAAACACTTATATTATAAAAATTTTACATTGAAGGGAAAAGGGAGCAAACTTACTAGCCTCTTTAGTTCTGCAAAAGAGCTATTTTAGAGTCTTTGTAATGGGAAATGCCTGCATTTTGGCATAGCTGGCTCTGTGCCATATAAGCAGACTCAAAGTTACCTATAGGAATAGTCTTTGGCCCAAACATGGAAGAAAAGAAATGGCTGCCTTTTTTTTTTTTTTTTTTTTTGAGATGGAGTCTTGCTCTGCCACCCAGGCTGGAGTGCAGTGGCGCGATCTCAGCTCACTGCAACCTCCCCACCTCCCAGGTTCAAGCGGTTCTTGTGCCTCAGCCTCCCGAGTAGCTGGGATTACAGCCGTGTGCCACCATGCCTGGCTAATTTTTTGTATTTTTAGTAGAGACAGGGTTTCACAGTGCCAGGATGATCTCAATCTCCTGACCTCATGATTTGCCCGCCTCAGCCTCCAAAAGTGCTGGGATTACAGGCATGAGCCACTGTGCCTGGCCAGCTGCCTGTCTTTCACACCAATAACTCCAATGGCTCCTAATGTGCCTCCAATGTGATATGTGCAAATCAATAGGCATATGAATGCCACATCACAACGCTTGAAGAATCAACTCTCTGTCTTAACCCAGTGATAATTAAAAAGCCATATTTTAACACCACTTTTCCATAATAAAATCAAAAGGACACTGTATTATACCTGAAAGCTGTGATGCACAGTAATATCACTTCTAGGAAGCATATATTATGTACATTCTCATGGGAAAAAATTATGTACAAAAATGTTTATTCATTACAGCATTACCTGTAATAATGAATATTTGGCTTTTAAAAAGTGTCCAATAAGGAAGTGGCTAAATATATTATTCTATATTCATATGATGAAATATGAAAAATATAAACCATGTTTTGCTTTGTTTTGAGACGAAGTTTCACTCTTGTTGCTCTGGCTGGAGTGCAGTGGTGCAATCTCGGCTAACTGCAACCTCTGCTTCCCAGGTTCAAGTGATTCTCCTGCCTCAGCCTCCCGAGTAGCTGGGATTACAGGCATACGCCACCACTCCTGGCTAATTTTTGTATTTTTAATAGAGATGGGGTTTCTCCATGTTAGTCAGGCTGGTCTCAAACTCCCGAACTCAGGTGATCTGAAATCATGTTTTTAAAATAATAATATTAACTCAGCATTTACAACATCTCAGTCCTGTTCTGAATACTTTACATGAATTAATAAGTTTCTTATATGCATTATATGAATTTATGCATATAATAAACTTATACATTAAGTATATTATCATTATCTTCATTATTATCCTATTGTAGATGAAAAAATAAGGCACTGAGAGGTTCAATGACTTGTCCAAGACTGCATAGCTAAGTGGCGAACCTTGTAGAATATTTTGGCAAGGAAAAATGCTTATATGATAATAGCAAATGAAAAATTAAAACTATGGGCCGGGTGCAGTGGTTCACACCTGAAATCCCGGCACTTTGGGAGGCCAAGGCAGGCAGATCACTTGAGGAGATCAAGATTATCCTGGCCAACATGGTGAAATCCCCTCTCTGCTAAAAATACAAAACTCATCTGGGCATGGTGATGCGTGCTCAGGAGGCTGAGGCATGAGAATCACTTGAACCCGGGAGGCGGAGGTTGCAATGAGCTGAGATCACACCATTCCAGCTTGGGCAACAGAGTGAGACTCCATCTCAAAAAAAAAAAAAAAAAACTACGTCTAGTATAGGCCTAATTTTATAGAATGTCAATGTATGTTTTATATACATATATGTTTCAATGTCTGCAGACACAGGAAAAGGTAAATACTAGAAATAAATATGCCAAAATTTAATGGAGGCTATCTCTAAATGATGGCACTACAGTGTTTATTTTTTTAGATATTTTCTATGTATCCAAGAAGTTCTAGAATACATATATTTTTAAATTTTTTATTTTTTGAGACAGTCTCGTTCTGTCACAGAGGCTGGAGTACAGTGTTGCCAATCTCTGCTCACTGCAGCCTCTGCCTCCTGGGTTCAAGCAATTCTCATGCCTCATCCTCCCAAGTAGCTGGTACTACAGGCATGAGCCATGGTACTAACCTGGTTAGTTCATATATATTTTTATATACATATTTTATTTATATATCTATTGTTTTATTTATAAAATATATTTTATATATACATATATATATATATATTTTTTTTTTTTTTTTAAAGTAGAGACAGCATTTCACCATCTTAGTCAGGCTGCTCACACTTTTGGCCTCAAGTGATCTGCCCACCTCAGCCTCCCAAAGTGCTGTGATTACAGGTGTGAACCACTGTGCCAACCTGATGTATCACTTTTATAACCAGAAAAATGTACATTTAAGAAACTAAATGCTTAATTAAAGCCTGGAGGTAAAGTGTTCATGTCTTCTTTCAATAAGATGTCCATATTTTCCAAGCACAGACATTATTATCTGCCAGAATACACTGCATTAAAAACCAAAGCATTTTAAAATGAGCATCGACAGAAGGTAACATCTTCAAGTTTTACACTTAATAAAATCTCCTTTGAGAGCCGTGTTGAGTCTAATCTATTAATTTTCAGAAAGCTTACTAATAACAGAATCCTTGTTGAGGTTTAACTTGAAAAATACATCTAATCGCAGTCAGGGGTGGTGGCTCATGCTTGTAATTCAGCCCTCTGGGAGGCTGAGGCAAGAGGATTACTTGAGCTCCAGAGTTCAAGGCCAGCCTAGGCAGCATAAGGAAACCCTGTCTCTATAAAAAAAAATTTAAAAATTAGCTAAGCATGGTGGTGCGTGTGTGTCTCAGCTACCTGGGAGGCTGAGGTGGAAAGATCTCTTGGACCCAGGAGGTCAACGTAGTAATGAGCTGTGATGGTGCCATGGTACTTCAGCCTGGGCAACAGATAGAGCAAAACCCTGTTTCGAAGAAAAAGAAAGAAAAAAGAAAAATACATGTGACTGAAAAAAGGGCACTTTACTATAAAAATGTCACCAAATACTATTTGAAAAAAATTACTAGAAATAGAGTTTTAAATATATGTGTCCCCTGCTAATTTCAGAAAATAATCATTCAACCATAGGTTGGTGAAAGGATCAGCAGGAAGAAATTGACCTCTCAGCATCTACTTCCACAATTCTTGGTGTTCTTTCATAGTTCAATACATAAAGATACGGGGGAAGTAGAACATTTTAGAAAGAAGTAATAGCACAGCAAAGACCCAAAGGCCAGGAAGCACAGATAATTCATTAGATTCTATCTTCCATGTAGAACTATATTTAAAATTTCTCAGTATTCCTTATACCAAAATGAACTCCTGCTTTCTCAAGATTTGAGTATTAAAAGGAATTCTAAAAACATTAGAAAATACAGATGACACAATCAACGGGAACCATAAAAGGCTAATGCATTTGACTAGGTAAAAATTTAAAGCCAAAATAAATAAAGTTGAAAGATAACCTGGGAAAATATCTATAGTCCATAATGTAAGTTTTATTAACTGAAAAAGAATATTTAAAAATCAGTAAGAAAAAGATGAAAACACCAAGAAATATATAGGCAAAGGATACAAATACAGAAAAAGAAAGACAGTCAATAATTATATTGACACTGAGTCAAAAAAGACACTGAGTCTCAATCTTAATTTAAAGTAATGAAGATTGACTGGGTGCAGTGGCTCACACCTGTAATCCCAACAGTTTGGGGGGCTGAGCAGGGTAGATCACGTGAAGCCAGGAGTTAGAGATCAACCTAGCCAACACGATGAAACCCCATCTCTACTAAAAATACAAAAATTAGCCAGGCATGCTGGCACATGCTATCAGCTACTTGAGAGGCTGAGGTGGGAGGATCACTTGAACCCAGGAGGCGAGGGTTACAGTGAGCCGAGATGGCACCACTGCACTCCAGCCATCGGGACAGAGTGAAATTCTGTCTCACAAAAAAAGAAAGAAACAACAAAAGTAATGAAGATCAAAACACCTCTAAAACATCTGTCATTCATATGTACAAATACTAAAAGTTGCTGAAGGTGTGGGTAAGGAGAAAATCTTATAGACACTTGATGCAACAATTCTGGAGGGCAAATTGGCCTATCAGAGTATTGGCCTATCAGTGATATTACTCAGCAATACCACTGATAGTAACTTACCATATATATATATATAGTTGTGTAAGCATACCACGATATATGGACAAGAAAGTTCACTGCACCATGGTTTATAGAGGTCAAATAAACAAATACACAATCCAAATTTACGCTGGAAGAGGACAGATTAAATAATGGTATATCCATATAACAGAACACAGTTCAACCCTTAAAAACTATATGATCTATTATTTTTAGTCTATAGTTTATATGTGCTGATAAGAAAAAAATATCCAAAAGATACTATTAAACGGAAACAGCATTATAGCATGATCTTACTTAAGTAAAATGAAACAGTATAAACAATTATGTATAAAAAACTATTAGGCTGAGTCTAGACATTTCATTTTTACTTTTTATTTTATACATTTCTGTACATTTGACCTTTTTGTAATGTACAAGCATTGCTTTTATTAAAATAAGTTTTTTCAAATGACACTTCTTAGATTCCATATTACCAGTCAACAAACTTACATTTTAAACTTTTATGAAATGTGTGCTCATGATAATCTCTGTCAGCACCATCAAAGTATATCTTATTTGTAAAAGTTTAAATTTGGGGGAATTGTTGAGTAAACATGTCAAAGTATTCAACATTTAGGGCTGATAAAACTTAAGATTTCTAAACTCAGAGAAAAAAAGGAACATGCAGTGAGCCAAAATGGCACAACTGCACTCTAGCCTTGAGACACAGTGAAACTCTGTCTCAAAAAAAAATAAAGAAAAAAGAAAAGTAATGAAGATCAAAACACCTCTAAAACATTTGTGATTCATATGTACAAATACTAAAAGTTGCTGAAGGTAACTTTTATTTGTCATTCATATGTAAAAATACTAAAAGTATTATTTTAAAAATCATCACAGAAAAACTCAAGTTTTAAAAAAAATGTACTGTAAACCTTCACAGACTGGCATTTCATCAAAAGCAAAATATGAACTTGTGGATTATTTAACAGCATTCCAACATACCCCAGGACACATGCTACCTCTAGAGTTAAGAATGATTGATAAGCATAAACTTTAGATAGACAGAAAAGTACTAAGATGCCACCTCCTTGGGGAAAGGATGGGGGAGGGGAGGTTGAGGAAGAATTAGTAAAGGGGAAAAAACTTACAGTTAGATAGGAAAAATAAGTTCTGTGTTCTACTGCACAGTGAAGTGGCTATGGTTAAGAGTAAGGTATTGCATATTACAAAATAGGAGAGAGGTTTTTGAATGTTCTCACCACAAAAAAATGATAGATGCATGAAGTGATAAATATGCTAACTACCCTTATCTGAACATTATACAATGTATACATGTATTGAAATACCAATCTGTACCGATAAATATGTACAATTATAATGTGTCAATTAAAAAATTTTTTTTCTTTTAAGATGCCACCTCTAACACTCACTAACTTGCTTAATTCTGAGCAAGCTACTTCACTTATCCATACCTCAGTTTCCTTATCTGTAAGCAAGGTGACAAATATTGCCTGCCTGAAAAGATTGTAGCAAAAATAAAACATATAAAATATGCTCAATACTGTACCAGGCATAAAATAAGCACATCATGTATTCATTCATTCAGTTAGTTATGTAATCATTATTTTTGAGCTTATTATGTATTAGGCATCATACTAGAAGGCTATGGAGATACTAAAAAGAAACCATGATCCCTGCTTAAGTTTACAGTCTAGTTGAAAAGTTAAACACTAAAAAAATACAAAATGTATCATTAGAAACTACAGTAAATGTTATGAAAGAATATAACTGGGTACCATGAGACAGACTAAAAGAAAGACCTAACTAAAAAACTGAGAAATTGGAACTCCTGTGCCCTGCTGAAAGGAATGTAAAATAGTACACCCAGTAAGGAAAACAGTATGGCAGTTCCTCAAAAAATTAAAAATAGAACTACAAATGGATCCAACAATTCTAAACTTCTAGATATTAAATACATACCCAAAAGAAGTGAAAGTGGGACTCAAGAAATTATTTGTGCACCCATGTTCATAGCATTCACAACACCCAAAAACTAGAAGCAACCCAAGTGCCCACCGATGGATGAGTAGATAACAACATGTGAAATATACACACACAATGAAGTATTCAGCATTAAGAAGGAAGAAAATTCTGACACATGTTAAACCAAAGATAGCCTTTGAGGATGTTATGCTAAGTGAAATAAGCCAGTCACAAAAAGACAAATACTGTATGATTGCAGTCCAGAGGTACCTAGAGTAGTTTAATTCATGGAGAAGGAAAGTAGAATTGTGGTTGCCAGGAGCTAGGGGCAAAGGGGGAGAATGGGGAATTACCATTTAATGGGTAGAGTTTCAGATTAGCAATATGAAAACAGTTCTGGAGACGGATGGTGGTAATGGTTGTACAACAATGTGAACCTACTTTATGCCACTGAACTGTATATTTAAAAATGGCTAAAATACTAATTTGTGTTATGTATTATATTAGTTTGCCAGGCTGCTATAACAAAAAAACATAGACTGTGTGGCTTAAACAACAGTAATTTATTTTCTCGAAATTCTGGAGGCTAGGCCAGGTGCAAAGGCTCATTACCTGTAATCCCAGCACTTTGGGAGGCCAAGACAGAAGGGTCATTTGAGGCCAGGAGCTCAAGACCAGGCTGGCCAACATAGTGAAGTGCCATCTCTACTAAAAAAAAAAGTACCAAAAAAATTAGCCAGGTGTGGTGGTGTGTGCCTGTAATCCCAGCTACTCCAGAGGCTGAGGCAAGAGAATCGCTTGAACTTGGGAGGCAGAGGTTGCAGTGAGCTGAGATTGCACCACAGCACTCCAGCCTGGGTGACAGAGTGAGACTCTGTCTCAAAAACAAACAAACAAAATTCTGGAAGCTAGAAGTCCAAGATCGAGGTGCAGGCAAGGTTGGTTTCTCCTGAGGCTTCTCTCCTTGGCTTGCAGATGGCTGTCTTCTCTCTGTAACTTCACATGGTCTTCCTTTGTACCTGGGTCCATATTTCCTCTTCCTATAAGGATACTAGTTGTATCAAATGAAGGGCCACCCTTATGACCTCCTTTTAACTTAATTACATCTTTAAATAACCCCCATCTTCAAATACAATCACATTCTGAGGTATTAGGGGTTAGGCCTTCAACATATGAATTTTGGGTGAGCACAATTCAGCCCATAAAATGTATATTTTACTAAAATTTTTTAGAAATAAAAGAAATGAAAGTGGGCAGAGGGTAAAGATCAACATAAGGGAAGGTTCTAAGTCAGGAAAAGTATGGTGATTCGAGGAAATGAAAGCAGACCTGTGTGGCTGCAGCACAGGGGAAGTGATAGCTAATACTCTGAGCAGAAGAGAAATGAAATGCAGTCCTTGAAATTCATTCCAAATGTTTACAAAAACTCTAAAAACATGTAAACCTTCCAAAAAAAACAGTCATGAGAAGGAGCAAGCAGCTTACGTAAAAGATGTATTGCTAGTTACCATATATCAATACTTTGAATGAACATTTGGAAGCCCTCTCTGCATTCAAAAACAGATAAACTATTTCATAGTGTCAATTTTGCACTTTTGTTACAGTCCTAAGAAGTCTTCCAAAAAGTATCTTTTAAAATAAATTACTAGGGTGGTGAAATATGCAAAGATTTACCATTTTAACCATTTTATTAAGTTTTTATCAATAGAAATATCACCACTTAATAGAAAAGATTCCTTAAGTTAACTTTAGGGTAAATCATTAAATGGAAGAAAGAGTGGATACTGATTAATGTTATCATTTTATTAAAACCAACTTACTTTTCCATTAAATTTCATAAATGTGTTAACTACAGAATCAAGAAAAACATTAGAGCTCTCATATTAGAAGTCCAGATCAGCATTCACAACCCATTTCCTCAAGTGCTGGCCAGCCTGTGGACTGATACCACCAAAACAGATCTACCAGCAGAGCCAGCATCACAAGAATCTTAAGTGTTATACGTGTTATACTCCAGCTTTAGTAGTGTGCACTCGAAAATATTCTGAGTTACTGAATGTCAAGGATACAGTCTCAATCACAGTGTTTCATAACAGAGGTAACAGATTAGGAGGGTGAAGGAAAATAAGACTCCAAACTTTTTAAAATACCAAAACTTCCCAATTTTGTCAAAGATTAAACCACAACCAAAAAAAAAAGAGAGAGAGAGAGAACAACACATTAATATTTACAGAAAACTAACTATTGGATATAAGCACTGCCTTCTTCTCTTGGTAAAATGGATCCTGAAAAGAAGAAAGAAATAGAAAAAAAAGGAAGAAAGAAAGAAGAGGAGAAAAGAAAGGAAGGAACAAAGGAACAAAGGAAGGGAGGAAGGGAGGGAGGGGAAACAGAAAGAAAAGGAAGGAAAGAAGGGAGGAAGGAAGGGAGGGAGGGAGGGAGGGAGGAAGTCCCATGACATTATGTGTATATACGTACAGTATATCCAGAATACATAAGGCACATCCACCAGTCTAAAAGAGGAACTAATTGGAAATATATGGCAAAAATTTACAGAAGACAAAGCATGAAAAAGGTTAATAGCCATATGAAAATAAATACTTAAAAATGAAAGTTAAAGCCACAATAAGGTAAATTTTACTACATATAAATCACATCTCAATTTTAAAAACACACAATAAGAAATTATTCCATATCTACAGGCAAAAGCTTCAAATTCTGATCATACAAGTGTTGTCCGAGATGGAGAGCCACAGACAATTTTTTTTTTTTTTTTGAGACGGAGTCCCGCTCTGTCACCCCAGGCTGGAGTGCAGTGGTACAATCTCAGCTCACTGCAACTTCCACCTCCTGGGTTCAAGTGATTCTCCTGCCTCAGCCTCCTGAGTAGCTGGGAAAATAGGCACATGCCACCACACCTGTCTAATTTTTGTATTTTTAGTAGAGACAGTGTTTCACCATGTTGGTCAGACTGATCTTTAACACCTGACCTCGTGATCCACCTGCCTCGGCCTCCCAAAGTGCTGAGATTACAGGCGTGAGCCACTGCGACTGACTGTCACAGACAATTTCATACACTGATGTACTGTATCCTGGTACAACCACTCAGGCAAAGAGTTGTCATTACCTCATAAAACTAAACACAGACATACTCCAGGAAGCAGCAATTCCACTCCTAGGTTCATATCCTAGAGAAACTCTTACACAGTGCAACAGCACTGCCTTTATACCAATCTTTCTCATATTACATGATTACACAAACACAAATATTCACCAGTGGTAGAAAGTGTGATACTGTAATATAATAACATATCATAAGAAATATATGTGTCTCTTTCTTTAAGAGTTTGAGGTCTCTCAGGCTGCCGTGCAGTAGTGTGATCATAGCTCACTGCAGCCTCAAATTCCTGGGCTCAATCAATTCTCCTGCCTTCACCTCCTAAATAATGGACTAAAGGTGCTCATGTATTTCATAACATAGAAGGCCTATATATATATATTTAGTCATTGTCCCCTGATTCCTGGCCCAGGGTTCCTAAACCCCTTAAAATTTCCTGAGTGATGGGATAAGAAGGACGTCTTTTATTAGTCATAATAAGCCCTTTCAAACAAACCTGAATTTATGTTAATGAGGTAACTCTTAGAGGATAGGGGCTGGCTGTCATCAGAACCAATCATTTAACTAAAGGGTTGGAATTTTTCACCCCCACTCCGCCACCCCCCACACCCACCTCGAGGCAGCTGCAAATTGAGTTCAATCACCAATGGCTAATGATTTATTCAATCATGCCTAAGTGGAATCTTCATAAAATCCCTAAACTATGGGGTTCATGTACATGAACACATTCATATGCTGAGAGAGTGGCATATTCCAAACTCCACCAAGACAGAGGTTCTTGTGCTAGGACCCTTCTAGACCTCATCCTATTTATCTCTTCACTTGGTTGTTCATTTGTATCTTTTAATATATCCTTTGTAGTGAATCAGTAATAGTAAACTTTCCTTGGGTTCTATAAGCCTTTGTAGCAAATTATGGAACCTGAGGAAGGGGTCATGAGAACATCCAATTTGTAGCCAAGTCAGACAGAAGTTACAGGAAACCTGGGGATCCCATACTTTTTTTTTGAAACAAAGTCTCACTCTGTCACCCAGGCTGGAGTGCAATGGCAAGGTCTCAGCTCACTGCAACCTCCACCTTGCGGGTTCAAGCGATTCTCCTGCCTCGGCCTCCCAAGTAGGTGGAATTACAGGTGTGCACCACCATACCCAGCTAATTTTTTGTACTTTTAGTAGAGACAGGGTTTCACCATGTTGGCCAGACTGGTCTCGACCTCCTGACTTTGTGATCCGCCCGCCTCGGCCTCCCAAAGTGCTGGGATTAGAGGCATGAGCCACCACACCTAGTCAACCCCCTACTTTTTACTGGCATCTGAGGTAGAGGGGCAATCTTGGACTGAGCCCTTAACCTGTGGGGTCTCTGCTAACTCCAGGCAGTAAGTGTCAGAATTAAATTGTAGGATAAGTAGTTAATGTCTGTCAAAAATCAAAGAATTAGTTGGTATGGGAAATACCCATACATATCTGGTATCAGAAGTGTTCTATGAGTATACAGTAAAAAGTTTTTAATCCTCTTTTAAAAAGGTAATTAAGTTGTAGTATATCTTACAATGCAGCACTATATGGCAGTAAAATAAATATATGGCTTCACGAATAAAACATGGATAAATCTCAAAAACATAAGCTTGAGTAAAAGAGCAAGGTATAGAAGTGTGCATGTTACGGAATTCCATTTGTAGAGAGGGCAAAAGCAGCTAAAATAAATAATATATTGTTTAGAGATAAACATATAAAAGACAAATGCATTTTTTTAAAAAGCAAGGGAATGACAAAGAAATGGGATAATGGTCACCATAGGAGAAATATGGGGGATGGGTGGGGACCAAAGGGATGCAATGACAGGAGGACAAATGGGTTTCTAAGGTACTGTTCATATGACATTCAATTTCTTAAGCTATATAGTAGGTATTAATGTTCATTTTATTAATTTTCTTCAAATTATACATGTACTTATGTATATTCCTTTATATGTATATGTCTTATTTCAAAGACATACCAAAAGCCAAGAATCGAATGCTATTTTTTTAAAAGAGCAACCTGATGTGGCTTCAGTTTCAAGATGCCTGACAGCCTGGATGTCCCTCCTGAGTCCCTAATCCAGGGAAAAGCATCAAAGAACAAAATGGGAGAATTCCATACTATTGAAAAGAGCTCACTGGAAGGAAACTTTAAAAAGGTAAGAGATTTCAACAAATTCCTGGAACACAGAACGGGTAAGGAGTATGCATTCACAGATCAAACAGGAGCAAAGCTGCTCTCCAAGGCCACCGAGAAGACAACCTGCTCTACAGAGCCTAGGGAGGCTCTGGGCTCAGAGTCAACAGGTATCACACAGTAGAGAGAGGATCTGCGGCAGGAAATAGAGGGGTAGAGTGATGACAGTTAGCACTCCCATCCCCTCCCCCTACCTCTAGCACAGCCTTCAAGCACTCTGGCCAAGTGTGATGACAGACAACACATCTCAGGGTTCATTTCTAAAGAAACTGAACCAACTGTGGCAGCAGGGAGTAAGAGATGGCTGTGAAGGCTTCCGATGTGAATTTTGATACCTGAGAGTAAATACTTCCTCATGGCATTTTAGGGGTGAAGAAAAGCTGGCCAGCAGACAACCCAGTACTATACATATACACACAAACACACATACACACACACACAGAGAGAGAGAGAGAGAGAGAGAGCTTCAGTTAGAATTCTCACTCTGGGAGGAGGAAAAGCTGAGGAAAAAAGACAAAACAAAACAAAAAAAAACGAAAAGCTCTATAAATTGATCTTTTTAAAAGAGTAGAGGAAACTTTCCCCAGTCCTTCATTCCTTGTTATGAACAGAGAACCAAGTCTACAAGGAAGACCAGTAACATGGAGGGAAAACTGACTCCGAAAGCAAAGTGTTAATCTGGGAAACAAAACAGTACTGTACTTCAAATAGTGGCCAGGCATGGTAGCTGAGGCTGTGGCCGGAGGATCCCTTAAATTCAGGAGTTCTAGACAGCAGTGAGCCACGATCATGCCATTGCAATCCAGCCTAGGTGACAGAGCAAGATCAAGACTCAAAACAATGGTTGTAGTATCCTTTTTTTTAAAGACAGTCTTGCTCTATCACCCAGGCTGGAATGCAGTGGTGCGATCACAGCTCACAGCAACCTCAAACTCCTGGGTTCATGCAATCCTCCTATCTCAGCCTCCTGCATAGGTGGGACTACAGAAGTATACCACCACACCCAACTAATTTGCTCCACCAAACCTGACTAATTTTTTAATTTTTTTTTGTAGAAACAGGGTCTCACTATGTTATCTAGGCCAGTCTTAAACTCCTGGCCTCAAGCAGGAGCTCAACTTGAACTCCCACTTTGCCCTCCCAAAGTGCCAGAGCTACAGGCATATGCACTGCATCCCACACCCAGTAAACTACAATCATTAAAGAATAACACTGAATGAAAATAAAGTGATTATGGAGAATAAAAAATGTTTTAAATTTTTCTTAAAATGTGATTGCCAAAACTGAAATTTAATAAAATGGCCATAACAATAAGGAAATCTCTCAAAGTGTGCAACAAAAAGACAAAAGGATAAAATATATGGAAAAATACATTAGAAATAAACAACCAACGCAGGAGATGAAACATCCAACCAATAGCTTCCCAATTTGTACCATGTAAATCCTCCCTACTCCAACCCCTGAAGAACACTGAACCCAGGGTAGCAACCTGATCCAGCAAGAATGACTCCACAGGCTGAATGAAGCCAATCAAATGGTCTCTTTTGGGAATACGACTTACGAAGAATGCAGAGTCTAATATGGGCCTAAAACCAAAAGGTCATGTCAATGCTGGCATGTATAAATATGTTGACCCAAGTGAGACAGAAGAGAATAGACAGTAGAGAAAAGAAGAACAATAGAGGAGGCAATGACCATAATCCTTAACTTTATATTTCCAGCCCATGCCATAGTCCCTAATGGTCTACCAGTGCCATATAGATTGGTTACAAAATTCCATATTTTTAAGGTTTAGGTTTAGGTGTGGGGGTGTGTGTGTGTGTTTTAAGTTAATTTGAGTGGGCTTCTGCTCTATGCAACCAAAACTCTGACTAAAACAGCAGGTATCTATTGTTTGGAACTGCACAGTAACCAAGAGACACTGTATTATAACATGGGAACACCCCACTTTCCCCTGCACCAATCAGCTGTGTGGCACATAATCTTGACTCCCACTGCCTGTCATTCTGCCAGCATTCTGCATAAATGTGAGCTGTGTGGTACTGTTGAACAGTATTAAGATTATATGTGATCAAGTGTTCCTAATAATTAAAATGTCAAAATTCAAGAGTAAATATATAGTGAATTCAATGAAACATTCAGTGAAAACTTGAGATTATGGAACAATTACAAAAAGGAGGCAATATGGAACAAGAGAACAAACAGTTCAAGATTTGGAAAGAAAATGAACAAATTAATGTCTTTTGTATCCTGAGTTCTTTCACCAGGCTAAAAAAATAGAAAGCCATGTAAAATTTCTCTTTTGATGACCTTAACAAAGCTAATTTACTTAAAAATGGAACAGAATGCCACTGTCTAGATTAATCTGCACAGAACAAGATAAAATATTCTTTGAAGTTCAAGAAATGGAAGGAGGATATTTTTATATACATGGAAAGTAATTTTCACACATATCCTGGCTGGATAACCAGAATCAAACCACAACATCTTAAGCCAATGTCTGAGACCCTGAAGAATGAAAATTTTGAGCCTGAGCAGAGGGGGAGAACAGTCAACAATGTAAAGAGATAGAGTATGTATGTACACTTGTGTGATTAGCAACCATCTTTCCCAGACTCTCTGATCTCACAGATCAGTAAAATTATTTTTTAAAATATATAATATGTATGTACATATGTATACACACACACAATCAATTCAATTGCCAACATTCTATTTTTCCAAGTAAAGACAATTTGAAACCATTACTATTACTAGGTATTACCACTATCATCCAGGGTTTTTCTGAAGGCCATCTTAATACAAAAAAAAAGTAGAAAGGACTTGATCTCAGGATTTTCTAAACCCCTTGAAAACTTACTCACAGGCCAGTAAATACACTTATGTTATGTCAATTTTGTATCATGGTTTTGTGGGTTTTGCTTTAGCTAGGATTTGTGATTAATTCACTAATCCCTACCTCTATTTTCTACTAGTCTCTTTCCTCAAATGGTTACCATAAGTGAGGAAAGCAGGAGATAAGCAAATGAAATATTTAGGAATAATACAGTGTTTGGGAATCCAGAAACATGATATGGATGGCTTCATGCAAGTGAGGGCTAAGAAGCTGCCCTAGTCAATTAGAAAAGTTGGATTTGAAGAGTGAAGAACAACAGCACAGTTAACAGAGGGGCTTTAAAGCAGAAACAGGACTGCATTTGGAGATACTGAGGAGAAGGCCTCAGCTGAGTAGAGAACCGGCCAGGGGCACTAGTGTGAGATGGAACTGGATGCCAAGCTGCAATAATTGGGAATTTGCTTGGAAGCATAAGGAATCTCCAATGGAACTAACATGATAGAGGAAGCATATCAGGCATACTCAACAGAAGCTATGATTTTGTAATAAATTTTGGTAACTTGAAGAAATTTCCTGGGTAGTTAGCCAGTTACCCCTAGTTCTCTGCTTGAGAAGATTCTGCCCCACCTACCTTGAGTGAGACTGTACTGCTACTGTTTCTGTACCCAGGGCCATGATGGTGGTGATTATCCTAAATCCCCTTGAAAATTACTGAATTTATCTATCCTTGGTGTCGGTGCCTACTTCTTTAGGAGTTTGCTCTTGACAACATGGAGGTAGTATCATTGGTGGAAATAAGAAAAATCATGAAAGATAGTTGCTTCAGGAAAGAATTGGAGATGACTGACTACCAGAAATTGTCTACTAGACAACTGAAAATCTATTTGTTTGTTTATCCAACAATATTTTTGAGCCCCTACTTGGCACCTACTATGTGTCAGGTACCGAAACAAACAAACAAAAAAAACAAAGATCCCTGCCTTCATGAAGCTTACTGATACAGTCTGGCTCTGTCCTCACCCAAATTTCGTCTTGAATTGTAACCCCCGTAATCCCCATGTGTCATGAGAGGGACACAGTGGGAGATAATAGAATCATGGGGGCAGTTCCTCCCACACTGTTCGTGTGATAGTAAATGAGTTCTCACAAGATCTCATGGCTTTATAGGTGTCTAACACTTCCCCTGCTGGCACTCATTCTCTCTCCTGCCACCCTATGAAGAGGTGCCTTCTGCCATGACTGTAAATTTCCTGAAGCCTCCCCAGCCATGCAGAACTGTGAGTCAATTAAACCTCTTTTCTTTGTAAATGACCCACTCTTGGGTATTTCTTCATAGCAATGTGAGAACGGACTAATAGACTTATATTCAATAGGGAGATAGAGACATAATAACTAATTACATTATACAGTCTGTAAAAAGTACTTTAGAAAAAAATACACATAAAATAAAAGGAAAAACAAAGATGGCTAGTAATTTATAAGAAAACAACAACAACAAATACTAAATGAAGCTAGGAGAAGGGATGAGTTCCCCAGAGAGTGGAGTGCTTGGTTTAATGCCCTTTCCAGTTCTAAAATTCTGAAGAACCCTAACATTCTTGCTTAAGCAGAAGGTAAGATCAAAGAGTCACAGAATTGTTGTGGCTTGAAAAGATATCAAAACTTGAAACTGTCATCTTCCAGATGTCATCTTACACTTTCATGTTACAGAGGAGGAAATGTAGAACCACCAAATTTAAGAAACTTCATCTTAGAACAAAAGACAGCTAGGGGCTGATGGGGAGTCCCAAAACTCCAGCTTTTCATTAACTTCTACTAAAAACAGAAGCCCTTTCAGTTGCTTTGGAAAAGGCTCAAATCCTTTTAGGAGTAAGGCAATGGGAAAAAAAAGTTGTAAAATTATACAAATAAATGGCTTAAGCCATATAATAGCAATAATAAAAACAGCAAACACTTATATGGCACTTACTTTGTGCCACACACTATTCTAAATCCTAGCCACAAAAAATAAACTTCTTTAGTCCCCACAACAACCCTTCCCCAAGGAAAACTCTGGAGTCAGTCCTTTTAATGCCAAGCAATCCTCTTCTAATCATTCTTGCATAACTTCATAGAGCATAATCTTTATCGTTAATTAGGAAACTAGGTTCTAGATTTTTCATTTGAGTCTACCAGAATTGAAACATATTTGTATGTGGAAAATGCAATCGTTTAAGCTTCATTTAAAGAAAACATGCTTTAAAGGAAAAGGAAACTTGAAACTATATTTACTATAATTTGTATCATGCTGAATACACCGGTATTTCATTAATTCAATGAACGATTCTTAAAGATGTTTTCAACTACATACTACTTCAAAAGACACTTTTAAGACCCTATTGCAACCTTTTTTAAAAATAAAATTCTGGAGGTTGAGGTGGGAGGATCACTTGAGGACACACGCTTATGACCAGCCTGGGCAACACAGCAAGACCCCATTCTCTACAGAAACTTTTAAAAATTAGCCAGATGTAGTGGTATGCACTTGTAATCACAGCTACTAGGGAGGCTGGGATGGGACGATCACTTGAGCCCAGAAATTGGAGGCTGTAATGAGTTATGATCATGCCATTGCGCTCCAGGCTGGGCAGCAGGGCCAGATTCTTGTCTATTAGGTTGGTGCAAAAGTAACGGCAGTTTTTGCCTTTAAAAAAAATCGCAAAAACCACAGTCACTTTTGCACTAATCTAATACAAATAAATAAATAAATCTGGTAAGGTAGATTTGTTTTTGTATGTGTGGTTTTTGTTTGCTTTTCAGTTAAATAAATCCAATGCTTTGGTTTTCAGGGGAGGAAAACGGAGAGAGAAATACAATGAAAAGAATTACATTCTTTTTCTGGTTAGTGTAGTGTGACAGGTCCCCCACTAGGTTACTTACAGAGTATGCCCATTGTCTGAATCCTGCAGGCCAGACAGTGAGGCAAGGCCATGGTGCCCAACCCAGAAACAGATATTCCTGACAACTCAAACATCTCAGAGAGTATCTACGAACCTACCAAGGAAAACAGTCCCATCACACACATAGTAGGCAGAATCAGAAAATTAGCCTAAAAGCACCTTAGAGATAGGAGGCCGCGTGGATCTCTAGGGTTGTTCTGCTGCCACCCAGAAGTGTCCTGTATGTAAATCTTTTTTTTTTTTTCTTTTTGAGATTGAGTCTCACGCTGTCGCCCAGGCTCGAGTGTAATGGCACAATCTCGGCTCTCTGCAACCTCCGCCTACTGGCTCAAGCGATTCTCCTGCCTCAGCCTTCCGAGTAGCAAGGATTACAGGCACATGCCACTGAGTCCATCTAATTTTTGTATTTTTAGTAGAGATAGGGTTTTACCCAGACTGGTCTTGAACTCCTGACCTCGGGTGATCCACCCACCTCGGCCTCCAAAACTGCCCTGTATGTAAATCTTAATAAACCCATCTACTCACCAAGCTGGACTTGTCCGCATCATTCTTTGGTCTTCAGCACTTTCCCAGTTTGGGGGAGTTGGGGGATGGGGACAATACAGTCCCAGAGTTTTCTCTCTATATTTAATATTTTTCTAAGCATATGACATTTATGGTTTTGCCATTAGAATCATGGCATGGATAACATGCAACACATAACTGATAAAATATATAACATTTATAAACTAAAAAAAGAAGTTTCCCTTTTCTACACAACTGAATATAGATTTTGTGGAAGCTGATGATCTTTGCCTTCTGTTAATGAGGCTCATCTTCATTCCAATAGACTTTCTTAGTATTATTAGAAGATCTGACTATGTGTCACATCCCATTACGACTCACTTCATGGGTGTGTCCACCCATAGGTCTGTCCAGTTGTACTGGAATTTAATCACATGGAATAATAGTTGAATACATCTCACAACCATTTTACCATTTTTGAGGTAATGTAGCCTGCTTTACACAGCAGGAATGGTCTGTACTATTTATACGCACAGACCTCAAAGCAATTTCTAAATCCTCACAAATTAATTTGTTCAGCTCCAAACAAGCCCTTTATCTTCTTTATCTCTATGAAAGAAGAGAGGTGATTTTTCTTACTGGAGCAAAGGTGGGAGATGCCAGGTTCCCTACTTCAATAAAGCAGTACAGATATTTAGATAGGATACAGAGGAAAATAGCCTATGTTGGCTCTTATATTCAACATTTTTAGTCATGCTTAGGAGAATCTCATTTCATCATGCTATATTTTCAACCACACAACCCCTATAACCCTCAGTGTATTTCAGAAGTTTCACTGGCATACTATACACATATATCTTTCTCCTTAACATGATCACCATGGAAGGCCCAACATGGAACTATTTTTGAATGGCTTACTAATATTCAATTCAGCCATTATTTTATGTGCCAAACACATGCAAGCCACCATTACAGCACTGTAAAGAATATAAAGAGTACCACACTCAGCCCTCCATATCCATGAGTTCCACATCCATGAGTTCAACTAATCAAGGATAGAAAATATTCAAAATATTCATGTCTGTACTGAACATAGGCAGACCTTTTTACTTGCCATTATTCTCTAAACAAGACAGGATAATAACTATTTGCATAGCATTCAGATTGTATTAGGTATTATAAATAATCCAGAGATGATTCAAAGAATATGCGAAGACATGTGTCTGTTATATGCAAATACTATGTCATTTTATATCAGGGATTGAACATCCTATGGATGTTGCTATTACTATTGGATGCTGGTATTACTACTGGATGTAAGAATTAGTATTTTTAAAACAAAATTTCCAAACAAATCTTATTTGACATTAATACGATTCTACAAAAAGATTTCTTATACCATCTAGATTTATACCAGCACAAGTTTATATTCTTCCACTTTTTGAGAACTGAGAGGGTGATTTGAGACAAGGATGACACTTTGTCAAGTTTAAAACTGGAAAAATCCTGAACCAATTACTCACAGAAACCAAGGGATGACCATAGCAGAATCTTTGTCTTCAAGCAACTTTTAAAGGAGTAAGATAAGATATGTGTACCAGGAGAGAGATCCAAGATGGCCGATTAGCAACAGCTCAGGAATGTAGCTCCCAGTGAAAGCGCAGAGAACGAGTGGACGCCGCACTTTCCGACGAATTTTTGTAGCCCACAGACTGGGAGATTCCCGGCAGAGGAGCCAC
>CAUYQU010069339.1:0-75494 GCA_963574635.1 Cheracebus regulus
GTAGCTATTTTTTTTTTTTTAAGTCCGAAGGTAGTGAGTTATCTCAATTGATTGTTCACAGTCAGTTACAGATCGAACTCCTTGCTCTACTCTTTCCCCCCTTCTCACTACTGCACTTGACTAGTCTTAAAAAAAAAAAAAGTAGCTATTTTTTAAGTGCTTACTAAAGGCCAGCCTAAGTGCATTTACAGACATTCCTTATTTAATTTTCACAACAACCATAAGAATTAGCTATTGGCCAGGCACAGTGGCTCACACCTGTAATCCCAACACTTTGGGGGGCTGAGGCAGGTGGATCACCTGAAGTCAGGAGTTCGAGACCAGCCTGGCCAACATTGTGAAAACTTGTCTCTACTAAAAATACAAAATTTACTGGGCGTGATGGCGCATGCCTCTGATCCCATCTACTTGGGAGGCCGAGGCAGGAGAATTGCTGGAACCTGGGAGACGGAGGTTGCATTGAGCTGGGATCACGCCATTGCACTCCAGGCTGGGCAAGAGTGAAACTCCGTTTCAAAAAAAAAGAAGAAAGAAAAAGAATTAGCTATCAGCTCCATTTTATAGATGAAGAAACTGAGGTACAAAGGGAGGAAAGCGGGATGGGTTTCAGGGCAAGTCTTGGTTTTGCCAAGTACTGACCTTCAGCAAATCACAAGCCTTCTGGGCTTTCATTTCCTCCTAGCTGAAGGAAACAGCTGGCAGGAGTTGAGTGTTTACCATGTGCCAGGCCCTGGCCGCACACTCTGAACACGTGCGCTAGAGTTAACCAGTGGGGGAGGGACACCAAGCAGGCCCAGCCGAGTGTGAATGGGAGACCACCTTCCCCACAGGGCAGTCACACACCCAGCAGGAGTGGGTCGTATCTGTGCTGCAGAGAGGGTCCGTTCAGATTTTTTTTTTTTAATTGCTTAATGGATTGTTTGGTAACAAATGGATACCAACAAATGAAATTGCTTTTTCTTTCTTTAAATGAACATTTGAATTGACGGTTTAGGCTCATCTCAAGAGGTTGTGGACCTGACTGTCGGTGGTGATGGGTTTTATTTATCAATGAGAACGATGGTCGTGTGTTTAATCCAACACATTGAGGAAAGTGAATGAAAAAGAACACATAAGCCATGTGAGAATAGTGACTAATCATAGACTCTAGGGATTGAAATGTTCCCTGGGGGGGGATCCAGGATGCAGAATCACCGGGAGCTGGGAGCTTATTATTAATAGAAACCAAGGATCTCTCACAGCACCCTAGACCTGCTGAACCAGAATCTGCATTTTAGCAAGATCCCCCGGGTGATTCCTCAGCACATTTGAGAAGCGGTGCTCTCATTTGTCCTGTCTCCTGAGGAAATCGGAAGGCTAGAGAGGTTAAGTGAGGACACGCAGGAAGTTCTAAAAACTGTAACTCTGGTCTCTCAACACCAGGCCTTTGCACAGCACTTGCCCCATGGGAGAAACCCAGTTGGTTTTGTTTTAGCTTGTTTTGCATTCCTAAGACCAGTTCTTGAGAGCTTTGGGTCACAGCCCATCTCTCTTGTTTTCATTATGTCGGGGTGGGGAGGGGGTAGTGGTCTTCAGTGGCTGCGTGATCTCTTACTCCCTGCTTGGGGGCTTGTGAAATGCGGTTGCCTGGAGCCAGCCCCAAATCCACTGCATCTGGGTAGGTGGGAACCAAGGGCCTGCATCTTAATATATCCTCAGGTATTCCTAGGTGCCAGTGCTATTATGGCCAGTGTGGGCCAACTATGAACTGTTACGGTGGCCTTTTTATTCCAAAATTAAACCTACAGATGCTTGGGCTAGTATAAACCAAAGCCCAGTTTCATCTGAAGGAAGCCAGCGCAGCTACCAACATTATATTGTGTACTGAATATTGACTGTGTACTGTGAGTTTCTTTTTTATGAGACAGAGTCTCGCTCTGTCTCCCAGTCTGGAGTGCAGTGGTGTGATCTCAGTTCACTACAACCTCCATCTCCTGGGTTCAAGCAATTATTTTGCCCTCAGCCTCCCAAGTAGCTGAGATTACAGGTGCCCGCCACCATGCCCAGCTAATTTTTGTATTTTTAGTAGAGACAGAGTTTTGCCACATTGGCCAGGTTGGTCTCGAGCTGCCATCCTCAGGTTATCCTCCTGCCTCGGCCTCCCAAAGTGCTGGAATTATAGGCATGAGTCACCGTGGCTGGTCACTGTGAATTTCTCATTAACAAACCATTCTCTTTAAACCTCAGGTCCATTGAGCTCAGCAGATCACATATAGTTGAATTTAAATTCCAGGACACTCAAATATATTATTTTCTATTTTTAGGAGAGAGGAGAAGCAGACTGGATGACCTTGGAAAATTAAATGCCCCCTAAAACATAACGAGAATGTGAGGCTCTAGCCTGAGTAACAGAGTGAGACCCTATCTCTAAAAACTAGGCCGGGCACCGTGGCTCATGCCTGTAATCCCAGCACTTTGGGAGGCCAAGGTGGGAGGGTCACTTGAGGTCAGGAGTTTGAGACCAGCCTGGCTAACATGGTGAAACCCCATCTCTACTAAAAATATAAAAATTAGCTGGACATGGTGGTGGGCACCTGTAATCTGAAGTACTTGGGAGGCTGAGGCAGGAGCTTGCTTGAACCCAGGAGATGGAGATTGCAGTGAGTTGAGATCATACCACTGCACTCCAGCCTGGGCAACGGATTAAGACTGCATCTCAAAAAAAAAATGTGTGTTTGGCCTGAATAGTCTTAGCTACTCGGGAAGCTAAAGCAAGAGGTTTCCTTGAGCCCAAGAGTTCAAGGCCAGTGTGGGCCACATAACGAGAACTTGTCTCTAAAAAAAGAAAAAAAAAAGTGTGTGTTTGAAATTTGAGGCTCTCCTACCTGTGACTAGAATTTTCATTTAAGAGGAAATATATATCTGCATATAAAATTCTTGAATTGATAAACATTCTTATATATTCTTAGGCTAGTGCCCCATGAAAGTATGGGCCATGCAGGAGTACCGCTCTGCACAACCAAGGGGAGCTAAATACGGAAAATGGGATCGATGTTCAGAAACTTTCATAGTTTGACGTCGGCAGGATGACATCCAAATGGGCGATCGGTGGCTTCTTCTCAAACAGGGTGTGGGCTGGGGTAGGCACTGTTGACCCCACGTGGTGGGACTCAGGACTAACTGCCTGTTGATACTGGATCTGAGAGGGATTAAGATGAATAAAACTGACCTTTCTTTAAGAGTTTGAGAAGCACCGGGGCCGTGAAGGGTGGGAAAGTTTGCAGTGGGAGGTGTGCTTTTAAGCTTAGCATGTGGAAAGCGGGAGAGAGCTGGACAGGCAGAAGCCCTGTCGCTCCACCTCCCACTCCAGATCCCAGCAGGCCAGTTCAGGCAGACGGATTGGCTCCCAGCCTAGCTGGTTGCTCCATGTTGAGTCTTCCACCTTGCCCACAGGTTTCTTTTTCCTGTTTGTTTAGAGACAGGTTCTTGCTCTGTTGCCCAGGCTGGAATACAGTGTCTATTCACAAGCATGATCATAGCTCCCTGCAGCCTTGACTTCCTGGGCCTGAGCGATCCTCCCAACTCCCAACTCAGCCTCCCAAGTAGCTGAGATTATAGGCATGCACTACCATGCCCAGCTTGTCCCATAGACTTGGTTTGACTCTGGTCACAGAGCCTGGGGAGAGATTCCTTGATTAAAAGTAGAGGGAGGTTGTTGAAGAGGTGGCCTTCCTTTTTTTTTTTTTTTTTTTTAAGGGATACAGGTTCAAGCGATTCTCCTGCCTCAGCCACCCGAGTAGAGGGATTACAGATGCTCGCCACCACACCCAGCCAATTTTTGTATTTTTAGTAGAGGCAGGGTTTCACCATGTTGGCCAGGCTGATCTGGAACTCCTGACCTCAGGTGATCCACCCGCTTCAGCCTCCCAAAGTGCTGGGATTACAAGCGTGAGCCACCGCGCCCGGCCTAAGAGATAGCCTTCTGAGTCCTGCCTGGCCTGGGTCTGGAAACGTGGGCACTACCAGCTGTGTGACCTTGGCCCACTGACTTTCCTTCTCTGCCCCTCAGAGTTTGTAAAACAAGAATGGCCAGGCATGGTGGCTCATACCTGCAATCCCAGCACTTTGGGAGGCCGAGGTGGGCAGATCACTTGAGGTCAGGAGTTCAAGATCAGCCTGGCTAACATGATGAAACTCCATCTTTACTAAAAATACAAAAATGAGCTGGGCCTGGTGGTGTACACCTGTAGTCCCAGCTACTTGGGAGGCTGAGGTAGGAGAATCTTTTGAACCCAAGAGGCACAAGTTGCAGTGAGCCGAGATCATGCACTCCAGCCTGGGCGACAGAGTGAGACTGCCTCAAAAAAAAAAAAAGAAAGAAAGAAAGAAAAAACAGAGGAATGACTGTCGCACCTGGAGGGGTTCTTCTGCCAGATATAAACAAGATACCACATGTGAGAGGCTCCACACACGGGGTGCACCAGGAAAGGGAGGACTTCTCTGTGTTATTTGAAAAAGTGGATTGCATTGTAGGTCCCTAGGAAGTTGCCAGCTATCCTTCCTGTTTCCAAATTCCTTCCTCTGTGTGTGTGTGTGTGTGTGTGTGTGTATTCTGTGCCTGTGGGATGTGTGTGTGTGTGGTGTGTGTGTGTGTGTGGTGTGTGTATTCTGTGCCTATGGGGTGTATGTGTGGTGTGTGTGTATTCTGTGCCTGTGGGATGTGTGGTGTGTGTATGTGTGTGTGTGTATTCTGTGTCTGTGGGATGTGTGTGTGTGTGGTGTGTGTATGTGTGTATTCTGTGCCTGTGGGATGTGTGTGTATTCTGTGCCTGCAGGATATGTGTGTGTGTAGTGTGTGTATGTGCGTATTCTGTGCCTGTGGGATGTGTGTGTGTGTATTCTGTGCCTGTGGGATGTGTGTGTGTGTGGTATATGTGTGTATTCTGTGTCTGTGGGATGTGTGTGTGGTGTGTGTGTGTGGTGTGTGTATTCTGTGCCTGTGGTGATGGTGGCCATAGTGTTGGCAGCAGCAGGGTTGTCAGGAAACAGCCATCGGTTTCCTGCTGATTAACTCAGTTCCTGGAGGGCCCTCCCTAGCAGCCGGGGAAAGCTGTTAGCTTGGCTGAGCCTCCTTCGGCCTCTAGCTCCCCAACCTGCTCTCCTCACCCCGTCTGAGCGGCCCGCCTGCCCTCCTGCTACCCTAAGCCCAGGACACCCTCGGCAGCCCAGGCCTCCTGAGCCTCTTTGTTCTGGCCATGGGCAGGGCGCCAGCTCCACCTGCCTCAGGCTTTGCCTGCAGGTGCGTGTCCTTTGCACACCTGGCACCTGTCTAGGACTCAGACTTCTTCCAAGTAGCCCCCAGGTTGGGCCTAAGAGATTTGGATCATTTGAGTTGCCAGCCCTTAGAAACGATGCCATGAGGCCCTCTGCTCACTCAGAGAAAGAGGCTTGATGGCCAGGGCTCCCTGCTGGTAGAAGGGGTGTCTGGAGGGCCTCTGCCTTTGGTCATCAGAAGGTCATCAGAAAAGTCATCATCTCTTTTCCCCCTGGCAAGGGAAAGAGGCCTGCGCGGTACTGGGGTTTTGGATCCCTTGAGTGAAGGACCAGGCAAAGAAGGGGGGCACCACTGGGGGATGCGGGGGCTGGGCCAGGCTGGGCACAGGCCAGTGGCCATGGTGATTGGCCATATCTGCCTCACCACTTTACGTGGGCACTTGGCAACCACATGGCAGCCCTGGTGCATGGTGTGGGGACTGAGACATGGTCTCGGTCTCAGACACCCCAGCTTCCAGCTGCCAGATGCCAGTGGCTCGCTGTGGCTTCCGGCCCGGGCTCAGCATCGGCCGTCCAGCTCCCCTAGTAGTGACATCTCCACCCTGGACCCATCAGCCCATCAGCTCCCGGGTGTAGACAAGTTTGCACAGTTTCTCCTGCTGCCTCTGCAGTGGGCCAGCTGTGGAAGGCAGGACCCCAGGGCTGGGTGGGTGTTAGCAGCTGGCTCTCAGGCCTCAGCACCGTCGTGCTTCTCAGGTGCGGGACAGGTCAGGACTATATGCCTAGCATCCGGCAGACCCTCATAGCTTCTTAAATGATGACACCTTCCAGCACACACACACCTCATCTGACTCAGACAGGGCTCTCTAGCTGGGGTGGGAAGCCCTGTACTTCCTAATACCTGGTGGCTGAGTCAACAACACAGGGACATGTATTTGGATAGCAAACAGTGATCAGCAGCAGAGTCAGCCCACTGCCTTCCTGCACCCGCCTTCCAGCAAAAATGTCCTCTGGAAAGGTCAGCCGGGACTGGCTACATAATTTTCAGGGCGAGGTACAAAATGAAAATGCAGGCCCCATGTTTGAAAATTAGTAAGAGTTTAAAGAACAGCAGAGCATGAAACAAGTGAGGGTCCTTCTACATCTGGGGCCCTGAGCAGTGGCACTATGGCACTCTTCCAGGGCAGGCTGGAGTCAGCATTTCCCAGCCTTGTGATGTCCTGATGCTTCCAAGGGTGGCGGGATTGCGTCCTCTTTGGTAGAAGAGGGACTTGGCATCCTGAGATGCACTCACCCCGCCCGGCCTCACAAGCAGCTTTCTCAGGGGCTGGAGTGACCTCCACTTCCAAGTGCAAGCTCTTCACCATCTCCTTTTTGTTCTTCTCTACCGTTTCCTTCCTTCTTTGTAAACTCAGAAAGCTTTGAGACTCCTCTCCCGTTCCTCTTTCTTCCCCTCCGCTCCTGCTGCTCTCTTCCCACCCCCCGCCCCCTGCCTCTGTTTCTCTGTTTCTCTCCTCCTCTTTCCCTTGCTTGTATCTGGGGGAGCCCTTCACAGGTTTCTGTATAACATTTCTCAGCCATTCACTTGGCGCCGTTCAGTTTTAATGTTCCTTTGAGTGACACTAAGCGAGTGCTCCTTGGGTTTCTGAAGCCTCTTTCTGAAGTGGCTGGAGCCAGCGTCTTCCCCACTTAGGGACGTCCCCTCAGTGGCCTCTGGCTCTGTCCAGATGGTCTCTGCCCACTGGGAGCCTGGAATGAATTCTCATTGTGAGCGTTCATCACTCACCACCTCCTCCCCACATTCTGCTGTCAGTCCTACTGGCCGCCGTGGAAAGAAAGCCTGCTCCATTCTTTCTAGTGACGGACCTGGTCATGGTTCCCAAGGCCTGTGGCTCCATGCAGGCTTCGAGCTGTGGGGTAAGGCATGGGAAAGGGTTAAATAGATAAGCCCAGGACACTGTCCTGGCCCCCCGTCGTCCTCCTCTTCACACAGGAATCAGAAGGGTCTTCAGCAACATGCATGGGATCATGTCACTTCCTGGCTTCCCGTGGCTGAGAGTGTATCCAGACACCGATGCCTCAGTGACCCCATCTCTAGCCACCGTTCTCAGTTCCACATCAGGGAATTCTCCACCTCCTGGAGAGGCAGCCCAGGTTGCTGAAGAGGCTCTTGAAGCACATTTGGAAGAATGCAAGGATTCTGGAGAGGTGGAGAGGAGGAGGAGAGGAGCACAAGCAAGGGTGGCTCCAGGGCCAGGCTGGAGATGGGAGGTCAGGCATGGCGGGGAAGAGGGGAGTGGGGCTGGCAAAGAAGCCGGCTCAGCGTGGAGGACCTGGCGGGGGCTCGGGTGGGGGTGGAGTGTGTCAATCCTGGTGCACGCTGGAGCATTGGAAGAGCTTTTAAAATTATCAGAGTTGTTACATGTCATTCCCCAGGTGGGCCACACACTGTTTTTAGGCTTAGCTCTCCAACCCTTCTTCCTGATCCTCCCCTTAGAAAAAAATTACCCAAACCCCTGGGGCTAGGTCAGCCTGAGTGTTGGCGCTGGCATTTGCTGTCCCAGGGCCACCAGGGCTGGGAAACCTCAGTGGGCTTTAGGAAGTGGCAGGAACCGCCCCGCGCACTGGGGCTTTTCTCCACTGATGGGAAGGCTCCCTTGCTTGGTCAGCCCCAGACCCCTGGACAGAAGGAACTCGGGGAGCAGGAAGCACAGATGTCCCTAGAGAGTCAGCTGGAGGGGACCTAGTTCAGAAGGGGAAACTGAGTCTTGGTCACCAGCGAGTACCACCACCAGGTAGCAGAGCTTGGGCTTTCAGCCTTTGACACCACTGGCTAGCATGGAGCGAGGGCTGAGCTGGAACGCTTCCGAGGAAATGATCTCCGGCCCGAGTGTGCCACGGTTATGAGAGCGCCTTCAGCACTCATAAGCATCACAGGCTGGGTCCCGTTCTCTGACCTTTGGATGTGGGGTGCCAGGATCTGTGCGTAAAGATGAGGGAGGCAGGGCTACTGGCCTCAAAGAACTCCAGATCTCCAGGGGCCAGTGGGCCCAAGCATAGAGTATTCTAATATGGTTGCTAGGCTTCCAGAGCTGTAAGAGCCAGGCTTGAGCAGGGAGAGAATTCCCCGAGGGAGGCCTTGATGAGGGAAGAGGCAAGTGAGGGTTTGGTGTCTACTCCCGTTTACCCACAGGCCTGGCCTTCCAGCCAGTGTGCTGTACCAAAGTGAATGCTGGAGCCGCTATGCGGTGCCCAGACACTGGTTTCCCCTCAACCCTCCGTCAGCTGGCGGGTCTGTGGTGGTTTGGAACAGCCTTGCCCGATTACCTCAGCGCATGGTCCAAACATGATTTTCTATGTATGCCATGCAGCCAGGGGCACTGTAGCAGGCCCCTCTCTTTACCACCAGCGCACCACTTTCAGCATGGGGCAGGTTGGGGAACAAGCCAAAGGCTGGCCCCACAGATGCAAAGAACAAGTCACAACTCACTCACGTGGTGTGTTTTCTGGTAACTTTTTCTTTCGAAATTTTCAATCACAGAAAAGTTAAGAACCTTCATCCGGATTCACTCATTGTTGCCATTTTGCCACGTTTTCTTTATCTCACTGTCTTTCACGTGGTTTTGCGGAGTCATTTGAAAGTGAGTTGCAGACAGCACACCGTTGAGTACGTCAGCAGGTGTCTTTCGGTAGTATGGGCTTCCCCCTTTGCAACCACGATGCTGTCATCACACCTAAGAAATTACCCGCGTCCAATAACATCCAGTCTACATCCCATTCATAGTTCCCCAGCTGAACTCCAGTAATGTGTGTTTTATGGCTATTTTCCTAATCCAAAAAGCTTCAGGCATTACATTTGGGTGTTGTGTTTCTTTACCTTCTTTTAATCTAGAACAGTCTCCCTGCTGTGTGTGTGTGTGTGTGTGTGTGTGTGTGTGTGTGTGTGTGTGTGAGAGAGACTTTGGCTTTGAAGAGTCCAGGCAGGCCAGCTGTGTTACACAATAGATTTGTGTAATCGAATATGTTCAGGGTAAGTTTGCATAGTTTGAAAACTCGCCTGATAGTTGCTTCATTGTGTCCAAGAAAGTCCTAAGGCAGAGAGTATATAGTTGAGGCTATCTCCTTGGCAACCTGTCCCTGTGTGAGTTGTGGGTGTCCTGTCCAGCCACCCAGAAGAAGCAATGGCTTTGGTAACATGACATGTTATGTATAAAATGCTTCCTAGGCCAGGCGTGGTGGCTCATGCCTGTAATCCCAGCACTTTGGGAGGCCGAGGCAAGAGGATCACCTGAGGTCAGGAGTTCGAGACCAGCCTGACCAACATGGAGAAATACCATCTCTACTAAAAATACAAAAAATAGCCAGGTGTGGTGGTGCATGCCTGTAATTCCTCAGGCGGCTGAGGCAGGAGAATCATTTGAACCCAGGAGGTGGAGGTTGTAGTGGGCTGAGATCATGCCATTGCACTCCAGCCTGAGCAAGAAGGGTGAAACTCCGTCGAAAAAAAAATAGAATAAAAATAAAATGCTTTCTGCTGGGCGAGGTGGCTCACGCCTGTAATCCCAGCACTTTGGGAGGCCGAGGCAGGTGGATCACTTGAGGCCAGGAGTTTGAGACCAGTCTGGCCAACATAGTGAAACCCCATCTTTACTAAAAATACAAAAATTAGCCAGGCATGGTGGCAGGTGCCTGTAACCCCAGCCACTTGGGAGGCTGAGGCAGGAGAATTGCTTGAACCCGGGAGATGAAGGTTGCAGTGGGCTGAGATCACGCCACTGCACTCCAGCCTGGGCGGTAGAGTGAGACTCTGTCTTAAAAAAAAATGCTTCTGATGTGTAAGGATGATTTCACCTGATGATTTCACTGGCAGGGCAGATGTTCTCTTCATTTCGTGGGTGGGATTCTGAGAGGTTGAGGCTATGCCCAGATCCACTATCTTAGGCAAAAGTGGACTGGAGTCCTGCCTTGTGACCCACCGTGGGGCTCTCTGCAGTAACAGCTGGGAGTCTTCCCCCAGGACTGGATGACAGGTGGCCTCACCTCATTTCAGTCCTGTTTCCAACACGTGTTGGCTGAGCACTTGACAATATTGAATATAATCTAATACAGGCCAATCCATCCTGATGACTTGCAAGTCATGATTAGGAGCCCTAGGTGCTGAGCTGAGGTATGGAGGTGTCCTAGCTGCTTGCCCTACCCCTAATGGCACCAAACTGCCATTGGGTCATTTTCAGCCTACACCGTGGCCAGCTACCATCACTGCCTCCAGCGGCGAGTGGGCACCCCTCTCTCCTCCTTGGTTCCCTCCACATCTGCCGTGGTAGCCGTGGTCTGGGAAGCTGGATAACCACACTTGTTAGAACTAAGTCCAAAGCCTCCAAGCAAGGGTCACTGTCCCATGGAGAAAAAAGTGCCTGGGACTCCAGAGGCCCTTCTTGGAGTCGCCCACATCTGTTTCATTCTGGACTCTCAACTTTTTGGTGTGCTCTGCAATTCTCTAGTCTTTTGGGGAAAATTTGAGGTGGCCAAAGAAGAGAGCTCTGGACAAGTGTAATCTTGCTGTCACGTGTTAGGAAAGACCATCATGTACAGCAGAGGCACCTGGTAATGAAACAGTCAGCACGTGGTGAGAGCCGGAGCCCGAGGGCACTCGGCATGGTGACTGTGTTGCCGAATGACTGTGCCAGCTTGGGCTGTGCTGGGTGAGGGCACCCAGCCCTCAGGCCTGTGCGCTGTGGCCACTGCCTCCTCTGCACGTAGATTACACTGCCTTAGCTTAGTCATAACTGAGGATTTGGTTCCCAGCTCTAGGCAACAGCAGGAACCCCTGTCCCCAGATCCCCCAGTCTCCAGGGAAGCGTTCTCAGTGCTCCAGATGGGGTTTTCCTTGCAAGGTACATGCTCTCCAGTCTCTTCTACCCAAATGTGTCGCCTTGGGCAGCAGCTCCCTGAATCCTTTTCTTTCTTGCAGAAATTTCTGTTCAGTTCATAAGCACAGTGCCCCTTCTGTTTCTGGGCTCAGTGCTCCGGGGAGTTTGCAGTGATCCAGACTTGACTTCACAGTGACTCCTTTACCAAGCCCTTTTTGCTTGTTTGCTTGCTTTTTTGTTTTTTTTTTTTATCAGGGGAATATGTGCATCTTTTTTTACATCAGACAGTACTGATGGGCTTGTAGTGCTAAAGCAGCAGGCCCCGCCCACTCACTCCCCTCCACTTCCCCCCACACTCCAGCCCTCCAGCTGGTTAACCATTTACAACCTGCTTAGTTCCTCCATGTTGTTATTCACCTCCATGTTCTGAAAGAATATGGTACTCCGATTATGTCTGTCAATTCTGGACATTATCTTTTGCCTCCATATTCTTGCAAGTGAGGACTCATCTGTCCACCACCCTGTCGCTCCTCCTCCTCCTCTCTTATTATTATCAGTTGGTCGCAATTTTGGGTTAAGCCACAGTGTAAATACTATTCAGTGCTACTGAACTATGATCACTGAAACATGGCACTGAACTATGGTTACTTCTTTTAAAAAGAGTTCATTATTGTTTCTGTTGTTCTCACTGCATTAGTTTTCTCTGTGCCTCTGATTCCTCCTAATACCAACAGATGAGGAAAACATCTATTGCATGTTTATCTGTTGGTTCACTGATCAATTCTGGTTTTTTTTTTTTTAAGACACCTAGGTAGCTTGCCAGTGACATTTTTTTCTTTTGCTTTTTTGTTTTGTTTTGTTTTTTGAGATGGAGTCTTGCTCTGTTGCCCAGGCTGGAGTGCAATGGCGATCTCAGCTCGTTATAATCGCCACCTCCCAGGTTCAAGTGATTCTCCTGCCTCTGCCTCCTGAGTTGGGATTACAGCACCTGGCTAATTTTTGTATTTGTAGTAGAGATGGGGTTTTACCACGTTGGCCATGATGGTCTCGATCCCCTGACCTCGTAATCCACCTGCCTCGACCTCCCAAAGTGTTGAGATTACAGGTGTGAGCCACGGTGCCTGGCCTAGTTTTTAGAGATAGGATCTCACTCTGTCACTCAGGCCAGAAGCAGCAGCATGATCATAGCTCACTGTAACCTCCAGTATCTGGGCTCAAGTGGTCTTCCCACCTTAGCCTCCAGAGTAGCTAAGACTACCATCATGCACCACTATGCCTGGCTCATTTTTTTGTTTTTTGTAGAGGCGGGGATCTCACTATATTGCTTAGGCTGGTCTCAAACTCCTGGGCTCAAGTGATCCTCCTGCCTTGGGCTCTCAAAGTCCTGCATTTATAGGTCTGGCCACCAGTGAAATTCTTTAAATCTTTTTCAAAACAAATGAAAATTCTATTCTCTTTAATATATTAAAATAACTCCATGCCACCTCCTCTGAAAGAGCTTCCCTGACCCCTCACCCTCTCCAAGGCGGCCCCTCCTCTGTTCTCATTCTAACACAGCCTTCACACACAAAATTAAAATTGCCAGTTTTCTTGCCTGTTGCTCTCACAACACCAGAAGTTCTTAAGGGCAGGACCGGGTCTTGTTCACCGCTGTCTCCCTACGAATGCACAGGAGCTGGCTGGCACATAGTAGGTGCTCAACAAGTATTTGTGGGATTTGCCTTTGTCAAATGCCAAGTGCAAGGGTAACTTTATAGGCTGCTGGTGGCTGGGTTAAATGTCTGCCCCATGCCTCTTTGTTTTTGTTTTTGTTTGTGAGATGGAGTTTTGCTCTGTTGCCCAGGTTTGAGTGCAGTGGCGTGATCTCGGCTCATTGCAACCACTGCATCCCAGGTTCAAGTGATTCTTCTGCCTCAGCCTCCCGAGTAGCTGGGATTACAGGCAGCTGCTACCACGTCCAGCTAATTTTTGCATTTTTAGTAAAGACAGGGTTTCACCACGTTGGCCAGGCTGGCGCAAACTCCCGATCTCAGGTGATCCACCTGCCTGGACCTCCCAAAGTGCTGGGGTTATAGGCGTGAGCCACTACGCCCGGCCTCTATGCTTTTTTATATTTTCCATGTGCCCCTCCTCTCTAGGCTCCTTGCTGAGTTCAGAGGCCCTTCTGGGGCCTGTTTCAACGGAATAGCAACCTTTTCCAGATAAAGATAGCAAAGGAAGGGTTTTCTTTCCCTGATCCATTGTGTCTCCCCCCACCCCCTCCAGGCAGCGTTTGGTTGGCCCCAAGCATCTCAGGGCTCCAGACTGGTCCTTGTTGCTTTATAATCCCAGCCCACACCACTGAGCTCGGCAGAGCCTGAGTGCTCAATAGATGACTAAGGTTGAGACTCGCTCAATCAATCAATCAATAAGCCAATCAGTCTTCCTCCACTCAGCCGCTCTGCTCACAGGCGTTTCTCATTATCTAGTGTTGGGATGATCAGAAGGAAAAAGGAGCCTCTGCGTAAAGGTGACCCCGTTTCAGGTTTCGTCATGACTCGCTAGGTACTGAGAGACAGCAGCAGAAGGGAAGACAAAGAAGGGGGTCGCTCACCTGCGATCGCAGAGGGACATTTGGGAGGCACTCGGTCGCTAGATGAGGGCTGTGTGGGGGCACTTTGCTGGCACTATCTGGTGTGTCTCTGATGCCCAACCAGGAAGGACAGGAAAACTAACTCCAGGTCAGGGCACGTATATTGCACGTAGTCTTTGGTCTTGGCTAACTCAGGAAGGTGCTGGTCTTTTTCCTTTTTTTGATAACCCACAATGTGAGAACACACCTCAGCGTCCACAACAGCTTTCCCTCGTGAGCAATGTAGACCCAACAGCTGGTGGCCTGTAAAAAGAGCCAGCCCACTGGCTCATGCTCCTGGAGCAAGGGCCCAGCCTGAGCAGGCGGCGGGCCTTCTTGGAGCAGTCCCTTGAGGGGACAGCCTGTCCCAGGGCTGACTCAGCATGTCCTTCACCCCACACATCTACTGGGGACCAAGCACCTTCTCTGGGTGCCAGGCAGCAGGAGAACTGCGGGGACGTGGCCCAGACAGGGTGAAACGTGTGAATTCGGCCCAGACAGGGTGAAGTGGGGGGACACATGGCCCAGGGAAGGTGAACCAGGGGGACGAAGCCCAGGCAGGGTGAGTCTCCAGGGCTTTCACCTCCAACCAGAGCAGCTGCCTCTCGGCCACCCTCCTTACCTGCCCCGCTACCTGGTTAAGGGCCCAGGGCTCTCAGAGAGGAGACCTGCAGGCACCCAGGGGTCCAGGCTGCCTTTGGAGACTGAGCCTCGTGCACAGAGTCACAGTCTGGGGCTCTCTTCCCTTTGGCTCACCCAGGACCCTAGGGGAGGAGGCCACAGCTGGGCGGCCAGGGCAGGGAGCAGCCAGCCCTGTCATAAGGCCGATGGCTACCGGCTGGTGGTTTGCCCCGGAGAGGGAGCCCTCCCCTCAGGGGTGCAGCGTGTTTTGGGGGAGCCTTTATGGCAGCTCTTTGATGTGTCTGCAGTGGAACTGAATTTATTTTTTGTACTTTTAGGAGTTAACGCAGTTCTCAGCCTCTCCCTCCCCAGAAAGGAGAGAAGGAGAAAAGAAGAAAAGGTTTGCATTGTCACTGTGATTGGCACCGGCTGTGAACGAGGGGTCACTGCTTCAGGCTGCTCCTTTTCAAGCGTGCCTTTCTCCCCTGCTCGCTGCATTCACGCTAGAACATTCTTTCTTTCAAGGCTTCTGTCTCTCTCTCCCCGCCCTTTGCGCCCCTGCTTTCCTCCCTTCACTTCTGCCTTTCATTCCGAGCTCTCGCCGCCTCCCTCGGGCGTCACTCTTTCTCCCTCTCTTTTTTCCCCTTTTCTTCTTCTATTCAGTTCCTTTTTTTCCCTCTTGCCTCTCTCTCTCTTTTAAATTTCTTTTTTCTTTTTCCTTTTGAATAGTGCTTCTGTTTTCAAGGGAAGAGAGCATTAGAGAAGTGGGTTTATTTGAGGAAGAGAGAATGTGTTTTTTCTCCATTGCTCTAAATGCAAAAAAAAAAAAAAAAACCTGTTGAAGACACTGTTTTCTTTTAGGCTCCTGCTTTAAGAGGGAGGCGTATTTGGAGGTCTCCACCAGCCGAGAGGGACCTGTTGGTCACACAGGAGTCCTGAGTGGGTCAGTGACCGCAGGCCTGGGGCGGGGCTGGCAAGATCGAGACGTGGCGGTTGGAAGCTTCCCTTCTGCCTGGCCCAGCACGGGGCTCCAGGTGCGGGTGAAGGCGGAGGTGGATGAGGTCCCACGGCCTCCTCCCTCTGGCAGAGCCTGGGGTCACCATTTCCGGCCAAGGGGGCGAGGTGGCATCCGTCCACGCGAACATGACACAGGGGCTAGCCCACACCACGCAAGCCGGATCCACGCTGAGCTGGAGCCCTCACCAAGTCAGGGGCCCACAGCCTTGGGTCTGGCAGCCTGTGTTGACACATCCTGTGTGGCAGGGACGCACGTGTCCCACGCGTCTGAGGGATTTTTAAATGTCACCTGGGAGCTACAGAGAATATTCACTCAGGTTTTCCTAAACTATCCAAACAGAACAGTTTGGTTCTTTCCCTGTAGGCCTCTTTATTTTTCTTTAAACCTGTGGAAACCGACCTCCTCTGAGAGCTGACACAGGCTTGTCAATCAGGCGTGTGCGTGTGGCTAGTTAGCACATTTACTTCACCTGTTGAGCTGCGGCTCCTCTCCTGTGCGCGTGGGTCTGAGGACAGGCCACAGCAGGGCCACCACTTTCTACATCCGCAGGGGCCACCGGTCACTGTGATCTGAGGCGGAAAGGTGTCCCTGCCTACTCCTGAAGCCTGTTTAAATCTGTGTAGGCTGTAGTTCAAACCCCTGAGCTGTGTCACGCCTCCACATTACGATCCCAGCTCCCTCCTCACAGACTGCCTTTCTTCTTAGTCCACTGGCTGAACTCCTACACAACCTACAAAACCCTGCTCAGGTGCCACCTCCCCCTTGGAATCCCCCGCATAGACTTAATCGCATCTCTCTTTATCCATCTTCTGGGACTTGTATGTCACAGCTGTCACCTCACAAAGTTAATCATCTGTTTACTATGGCTGCTGGAGGCGGAGACTCTTGTCTTTATCATCTCTAACTCCTGGGAGAATGGTGTGCTGTCCGTGTTGGCCAGGCAGAAAAGCCTTGCAAAACCTCAGTCACTCTAGAATGACCTCGCAGCTTCAGCCTGGTCAACTGGAACAGCAGAAAGAAGGAAGCTGGACATGGTAGATGGCTTCAAGGACATGAGACAGTGACGGCTGACAGGTTTGCTGTCTAGGAACCATTGCGGGCCTGGGTAGGTGAGGGCAGAAGCCATAAGAGGTGGTTTCTTCGAGGGAGCCCACTCAGCCAGGCCTGAGCCCAGGGGGGTGTGGGATGCAGGAGGCAAGGGAGTGGGCCCAGGCAGAGGGTGGCAGCGCGTGGCCTGTGAGCCCAGGGAGGGTGGCATGGCTGCTGCCAGAGGAGGAGGAAGCCCAGCTCAAAGCTTCTGTGTTTGACGAAGGGCTGCCGCCTTCTAGAGGACAGTTGAGCTCTGGTGGAGGGGACAGATGTCATAGAACAGAGCTTGAGGAGGTGATGGAGGATGCAGATCTGGCCTCAGTTCAGGGGGTGGAGAGAAAACAAACTGGACATTGCCAGGGTTGCAGTGGGCCGTGGTGCAGGCAGGGAGACTGCGTGCATGCAGGCTTCGAGCTGGAGGCCAGAGAGGGAAGACACCAGTGCAGCAGGAGCCGAGTCTGTGCGGGAGGACCTGCCTGTGTGGGCACATTTCTGCCCTACAGAAGGGGCACCTCGGGCTGCGGGCTGGAAGACCCTGAGTGTCTCTTCAGAGCACAGAAGAAAGGACTGCTCACACTCTGGGTCCCCCAGGGCTACAGGGGAGAAAGCCTGTGGGGCTTCTGGCTAGCCAGAGTTCCCAGGGGCCCCAGGAAAAGCCATGGTCTCTGGGGGGACACAGGACTCTCTGCAGGAGGAATTCGCCTCTCGGATCGAGGCCCGAGAGGTGAGTGGCCTGGATTATATGAGATGAGGGCTCCGGGCCCAGGTGTGCTGGCTCAAACCATCAGGCCTGGAGGCATGGCCAGCAGGACCCTCCCAAGGCATAACCCTGTGTGCCCTTGCTCCCGCACACCCGGCTCGGTGCCTGGCCCATAGTAGACACTTCAGGAATGTTTGCTGAAGTGTGAATTGCATGTGGTGTTAGCAGATGTAGAATGTAGAATGGAAGCAGTGCAGCTCACAGCCAAGTGCTGTGTAAACTGTAAAGCCTCATGCAAAGGGGAGCCCCATCCCTGCCCCGCAGAGCACAGGGCCTCAGGGAAGGGGCCATATCCTCCCCCAGGTAGACTAGAGCAGGGTGGAGGAGGGCAGAGGGACACGTCAGTGCCAGGTACGGAGGGCGGCAGGAGCAGGAAGGGCTAGTGACCAAGCCAGACAGCCAGGCAGGTGGGGGCAGTGAGGCCACTCACCCATAGTGGCCAGACCCAAGTGGAGGAAGAAGTCAGTCGGATGCCGCAATGAGGAAGGTGGGTCTGAGCCCCACATTACAGTGCTGAGCCCCTGCTTGGGTGGTTAACACCTGCTCCCCATGAGGACGGTCTGGGCTCCAAAAGCCTTGGGGAAAAGCCTGTCCTCCCTCTGGGTCTGGGTGACCAAGACAAGATGAGCTGTGGGTAGAGGTAGCGCAAGGAGTCTGCTTCTCTAGGGTTATTTGGGATTTGTGCTCCAGGAGAGGAATTGAAATGACTTTGTGGCAAGCTCCATAGAGATTTGAGCCTGGGGCCAGGGGAGGAGGCCGCCACTGCTCTGCCTGGCCCACCTGCTTCTCAGGAGACTGCTGGCAACCCAGAAGCTGCCAGGGCAGGCCTGCCTGGCCATCAGGTTTTTCCAGTTCAGGCAAGAATATCTCCTGACACCCACCTACAGCCGCCCTGGCCTAGAGATGAAAAGGGGCTGGGTCCGAGTTTGTGAACAGGCTTTAGAGGCAGTGTGTTTCCAGGGCCTGTTTCCCGGGTGGCAGGGCACCTGGCAGTCAATTCCCCCTCAAGAACTGGCACCAAGGAGTCCAGCTCCTCCAGTAATTACTGTGTGGCCCCAGGCGAGCTCCCGAATGTTAATAATAGCAGCAAACAACATAGGCGTGCCAGGTTCTGCTTTCAGCACTTTACATATTTCAACTGGTAAGGCAGGTGCTCTTGGTACCGCCCCACTTCAGTGAGGAGCAAGAGTCCTGCCGTTGGGAAGTGGCAGAGGACGTCAGGGCTTCCACTCTAGAGTCTGGATCTAAACTTGTGCTTCAAAACCTGGTGTTTTTTTTTTTTTTTTAAACTGTTATTTCTAAGCCTCACAGACTAATACTTTATCAGCTTTGCTCAGATGTGACAGTGTTGCCATGTTGAAAAGTCTCTTTCTTCTTTCTTTCTTTTTTTTTTTTTTGAGACGGAGTCTTGCTGTGCCTCCAGGCCGGAGTGGAGTGGTGTGATCTTGGCTCACTGCAGCCTCCACCTCCCGGGTTCAAGTGATTCTCTTGCCTCAGCCTCCGAGTAGCTGGGACTACAGATGCATACCACCAAGCCCAGCTAATTTTTGTATTTCTTTTTAGTAGAGGCAGCGTTTCACCATGTTGGCCAGGCTGGTCTCAAACTCCTGATCTCAAATGATCCACCCATTTAGACATCCCAAAATGCTGGGATTACAGGCGTGAGCCACTGTGCCCGGCCAAGTTTCTAAGGCTACCCTTATCTCTTTGGAAGCAGTTACAGAGCTTGAGGACCATGCTTAGAGGAGCAATGCTCTAACGCTATTAACTGTTCTCTGCCTCAGTTTCCTTATTTGTAAAACAGGGTAATGGCACCAGTACCAGCCATAGGCTGCGATTAGGACTAAATGACACACTGCTGAAAGTTGACCCAGGCTGGCACTGTAACTCTCAGGCCCCAGGCTGGCACTGCAGCTCTCAGATCCCAGGCTGGCACTGTAACTCTCAGGCTCCAGGCTGGCATTGTAGCTCTCAGATCCCAGGCTGGCACTGTAATTCTCAGATCCCAGGCTGGCACTGTAGCTCTCAGGGCCCAGGCTGGCACTGTAGCTCTCAGATCCCAGGCTGGCACTGTAACTCCCAGGGCCCGGGTTGGCACTGTAACTCTCAGATCCTGGGGTGGCACCATAACTCTCAGATCCTGGGGTGGTACCTTAACTCTCATGGCCCGGGCTGGCACCATAACTCTCGGGGCCCATGCTGGCACCGTAACTCTCAGGGCAGCCAGCCAGTCTGTGAACATCGGGTTTTGCCATCAGGAGTAAGAGCCCACACCGGTGCTTCCCATCCAGACGCCAGTGCAGAACCTGGCAGGCAGCATCCTGTGACTCCGTGCCTGGGAAGGGCTTTGTAAACTGTAGAGGGCTGTGGCCGTGTGAGCAGGCCTGCTCATTCTCCTGCCTAGCCTGTCTTTCTGAGTCCCAGAAGATCTTGTGTTTCCTTCTTCACTCTGGCACTCAGAGCTGGGGGCATTGGGAGGAGGGAAGCTACCGAGGCTCGAAGGGGCAGGCCCTGAGTGCTTTGGAACCAGGACACGGCCCAGCATCAGCACAGGGAGGAGGGCTCCTCTTGCCTCTGGGCTGTGCACATGTGAGTGTGTGTGACTTCACACAAGAAGCTTCCTGGGCGTTTTGGTTTCAGAGGTTGGGGCCAGCATAGGGTCGGGGGGACTCCCATTCTTGGACACAGCCCTTCCTGCTGTGACCCAGCTGAGCTGCATTTGTTTGCTGAGGAGTGGGTCATTCCAGCTGGCAGGTGTGTGATCCCAGAAGGAGATTATCTACAATCTGGTGAGGAGAGTTGGATCTTGTATTTCATTTAGGAGTGTGGTCTTCTGAGCCACCTGGGTGCACTGTAAAATTTCAGAAAGGACTGAAAAGACTTCGGGAGGCCCACAGCAGATGCCTTCCTGCCTCTCCAGGGTCCTCCTCAGGTCCTGGGGCCCAAGGGACCCTCACAGCCCCATGGGCACTATTACCATTTCCTGGCAAGCCAGGGGCTCCCATGTGGACCAAGAACTTGAGTTACAACCTTCCGTGGGACCGGGTCCATTACCAGCATCTCCTTCCTTACACCTGATTTCATTACTTTTTCCAAGTGTTCATCCTCTCCCCACTCCTTCATGGGACTTAAATATTTTTGGTAATAGTAAGAACATGCCAACTATTTGGGGGCCCTGGGTGACTCACATTGTACGGGTACATATATTGCAGCGTAAAAGCGAAAGCTGACCGTTTCTCAGAAGCCAGCCCCCAGCTCCAGGTATATCCCCTTGCATGATCTTATTGAATCTTCTCCAGCCTCCTGTTGGGGAGGCAGCTGTCATCCCCATTGTACAGTTGAGAAAACAGAGGCCCTGAGAGATGAAGCAACTTGCCCAACACAATACAGCGCGAGGTGGCCAGGTCAATTCTAGAGCTTCCTGTGACTGAGGGCCCCACCCTGTCTCCATGCTCCGCCCTGAGGGGGCAGAAGCCCTCACACCACAGGTCACAGCCAGCCATTGGCTTATTTTATAATTGCCTCTCTCCTAAAGCCACTACTTTTGCCCTGGGTCACACATGCATTTGAATTCCAGCATCTGGGACACGTGGCTGAGCCCACCACCCTGCATACAGGGCTTCCAAGCTCCTATGGGTCATCCTCTGTGGTCCAGGTTGGAGAGGAAACTCATTCCTGCTCTAGGCTGAGCTGACCACCAGGGGCACCCTCCCCTCCGATATCCAAGTCCTGCCCTTGAGACCCTCTTCCATCTCTCCCGCCCAGTCCCCACTGTCTTTCAGTTCTCCTCCCATCTCGACCCTGCAGCCAACAGGCCACCTTGGCCTCCTCCTCCATGAGCTCATGGTCATGTGCAGACCCAGCAGCTCCTGGCTGGGAAAGCCATCATGTGGCTTCTGTCTTCTCTGTACCTATCATCTGAGGCGTGCATCTCCCCCTGCAGCTGGGCTACAGGATCAGGTGTGGGTCCCCGAGCTTCCACTCCTCGAATAGGTCCTACCTCTTGGCTCACTGCATGAAAGTCTCATTGTCAGGGGACTGAGGAAGGCATGGCTTTGCACACTGCCCCTGCCTGCCTCTGATGATAGCCTGTGTGGATGGCCGCATGTGTCTGATGTCTACGTGTGTACACTATCAGCTGATATGTTGCACCAGCTGTCCCTCCCCCCAGCAGATACACGAAGACATTACGTGAATGAGAAGCATTCTTTACTCCTCCTGGCATAAATCCGTACTCGAGCTGGGTGTGTGGGTGACTGCAAAATAAATGTTGATTACAGCAGTGGCTTTGGGAGGCAGCCACCGCCAGGGGCTCTGCTGGCATGGAGGCCCAGGGAAGAGTCAGAACGCTGCCGTGGGAACGAAGAGGGCTTTGGCCACACCCTTGGCCTGCCCTCAGACCTTGGCATCTTCCCTACCCGCTGTGCTTCTGCCTTCTTTCCCTTCCCTTCTCCATCCCGAGCCTCCAGCCTGGGCAGGCCCTCATCTTTGGCTGGGTCTACTGGGGGAAGCGGTCTTCCTAACCAGCTTCTCCCTCAACCAGGCATCCCCGGGCCCCTCCACTTAACTAAACGCCATAGATTATCCTCATTTGTCTAACCAGTCAGTGAAACCCCCTAACAACCCCAGGAAGTGAGAACCATCATCCCATGCCACAGATGAAGAGACCAAAGTGTGAGTGACGGGGCCAGACTTCGGCCCATGCCTCAAGTTTATCACCTCCCAAAGGGCCTGTTTATATGGAAGAACATTCCTGATCCCTTAAGTTTGTTTTTCTTGTTTTTGTTTTTTGAGATAGAGTCTCCCTCTGTCACCCAGGCTGGAGTGCAGTGGCACAATCTTGGCTGACTGCAACGTCCGCCTCCCAGGTCAAGAGATTCTCCTGCCTCAGCTTCTCAAGTAACTGGGATTGCAGGTGTGTACCACCACGCCCAACTAATTTTTGTATTTGTAATAGAGACGGAGTTTCAGCATGTTGGTCAGGCTGGTCTCAAACTCTTGACCTCGTGATCTGCCTGCCTCAGCCTTCCAAAGTGCTGGGATTACAGGTGTGAGCCAACGTTCCTGGCCTGTTTTTTTGTTTTTTGTTTTGTTTTTTAAAAAGCACATTTATTTAGTGCTTATTTCCTATCTGGTATTCTGAACTAATATTTTGTGCTTCTTAATCATTTTTCTAACCAAATCGTGAGGTCCTGAGACTGGGGATCTTTGTGCCCCGCCAGCACCCAGCACCAGCCTGGCCAATGACAGGAACAATAATAATAGCAATTGCACAGCTGGGCGCAGTGGCTCACACCTATCATCCCAGCACTTTGGGAGTCCGAGGCAGGCAGATCACCTGAGGTCAGGAGTTCAAGACCAGTCTGACCAACATGGTGAAAGCCCGTCTCTACTAAAAATACAAAAAAGCTAGCCAGGCGTGTTGGCAGGCACTTGTAATTCCAGCTACTTGGGAGGCCAAGGCAGAAGCATCGCTTGAACCCGGGAAGCAGAGGTTGCAGTGAGAAGAGTTCGCACCACTGCACTCCAGCCTAGGTGACAGAGAGAGACTCTGCCTCAAAAAATAATTATTATTGTTATGTCTCCCTGGGACAGCCTGTCTCTTATGCCTGGTCCATAATGTGAGCTCAGTAAATGATGACTGAAAAGCAATTAGAGCTGGCAATGTTAACATTCTGCCTTAAACTGGGGGCACAGAGACACGAGTGGGAGAGGCCGTGAGTTTGCTTCCTTTACTCAGAGGCAATTCAGGAACATAGCAGGGTGAATTTTGGAGGATTGCTGAATCTCCCCATCCTGTTTAGAGTGAAGGAGCTGGGCCCCCTGAGCATTTACTGGGTGCCTTGGCCTGGGGCCAGGTCCTGCACCTCATTCACACAACGTAAGGTAGGGCCTGAAGAAGCAGCATGGGGCAGTAAATGGTTGGGTTTCCCTAGACAGCAGTGAATTCCTTTTTTTTTTTTTCTTTTTTTTTTTTGAGACACAATCTCACTCTGTCACCCAGACTGGAGTGCAGTGGTGTGATCACGGCTCCCTGCAGCCTCGACCTCCCAGACTCAAGCCATCCTTCCACTTCAGCCCCCAAGTAGCTGGTACTACAGGTGCATGCCTTCATGGCCAGTTAATATTTTGTAGAGATGGGGTTTCACAATGTTGCCCAGGCTGGTCTCAAACTTCTAGGCTCAAGTGATCCTCCCATCTTGGCCTCCCAAAGTGCCAGGATTATAGGTGTGAGCCACTGTGCCAGTCAGCAGTGAATTCCTGCCTGGGGCTGGTCATGGGAGATTTCTGCACCTGGCTTGCCCCCTGCGCTAGATCCTGCCCATGTTTCATCCTGAGGGGGGCTCCAGCTTCTCCCCTACCCTGACCTTGGGAGCAGGGCCAGGCTCTCTGAGATGCCTCCTCCTCCCAGGGAGCACCCCACACACGCTTCCCACCCATGTGTTTCTTCCCCCCTTCCCTAGGTAAGGTCAATAGAGAAACTTCCCTGTGGCAGGCAGGGGTCCATTCTGGGGTTTGTCTCCTCCCTCCTGGCCACTGTGGGGAGTCTGACCCTTGGAGATGACCTGAGAGAGAGAAGGCCAGGACTGAACTGGAGAAGCCCTGGCTGATGGAATGCGGTTTCTTTTTCCCTCCTTTCTTCCTTCTCTTCTTTTTTATGTTTAAGCAAGAGATAAATAAATGTGGCCCTGAGATGACAAGAGAACACTGAAGGAGATAAAAGGAGAGTAAAAGGGAGCGAGAGAGCAGAGGCAAAGGACAGGGGAGGATTTGGACTGTGCACCGAGATGAGGGGAGAGATGAAAGAGGGAAGAAAGAGATGAGATGGGAACGCAGGACGGAGTGGCAGAGCGGAGGATAGGGTTGCCACGGAAACCGAAGGAGGGGAGGAATGGAGGGAGAGGAAGACGGGATGGAGAAGGTAGAGGGTTCAGTGCAGGAGGGGTCTGAGGCGAGGCTTGGTGAGGAGGAAGGGAGACCACGAGGGGCTCCCAGGTGCGAATGAGGCCCTGGTGTGGGAAAACAGGTTGGCAAGGAAGACACCTCCAGAAAGCCCATCCCTGTGGAGAGCTGCGGTGGAGAGAGCTGGGTCTCAGCCCTGGGCGGACTTGCTGGGGCCTGCTCCACCCTGCCTGCAGGAGACTGCCTCAGTTTCCACGTCTATAAAATGGAATGGTATGTCCCATCCCTGAGGACTAGAAATGGTGTGCTTTCATCACAGGGCCTGATGAGGTTCAAGCCCACTGAATGGGTCTATTGCTATCTTTGTGCCCTTGAACTTGTGAGCTGAGTTTTGTCTGTTTTCCCCATTGCATGAAGCTGGTGGTCTCTGGGTCCAGGAAAGTGTCCTTGTTACTTGTTTGGGGGATAGACATGCTTCTTTGCTTCTGGACTTGGAAGAAAGACCTGGAAACTTCTGGAAACATGAGGCTCGCCGTCCCTCCTCCTCGGAACAGGAACTGGTCCTGAAGCTCAGGGAAAGGAGGCAGGCAGGGTCTGTTTGGCTGCTGTCCAAAGCTGGGCTCAGCAAGGGACCTCTTTTTTCTTTGCACTTGAATACGGGTATTCTGAAAAGGGCAACAGTTGATTCTGTCTGTGTAACTCTGCTGAGCAGACCAGCAGGGTCTCTGCCCTGGGAGAGTGTCATCAAACTGGGATGCCAGAATCTAACTGGGATGGTAGCTATTAGGGAAGTCATTGTACAAATAAATCATTAACAAATCATCAAAAGTTACAGTAAGGTCCAGGAAAGAAAAGTGTGAATCTGGAGACAGCTCAGAACCTGTGGTCCAGACCTGGTTGCGTGGAGCGGGGGTCAGGGCAAGCTTCCTGAGGAAGTGATACCTGGGCTGAAAGCCGCAGGGAGAGGAATGAGGAAGAACATTCCAGGTAGGGGACAGCATGTGAGGAGGCCATGTGCAGGCGAGGTCTACTAAAGAATGTGTGTGAAGTTCTTGTGGCTTCCCATGGAGGGAGGGGACAGCAGCACGCCGTGGACTTGTCATGGGGGCAGGGACCAACCAGGCACGTTCTGGAGGCCCTTGGTGAGATGTTTGGGCTTGATTGCAAGAGCAATGGGAGGTGACTGGGAGCTGGAGCAGGGTGAGCTGTCATGGCTGACTGGTTCAAGGATAAGGTTTGCTTCAGTCTTCGCTCCCTTGACCAGCTGTCAGCATTCTAGGGCAAGGAGCAGCCACGTGGCAGAACTCTTGAGAGCTCAGAATGCTTCTTGCAGGTGGGTTGCATGGTGGAAATTCCTTGCCCCCTACAACCCTCTGTACCCACCTTCACAGCCCCTAGACAGTGGAAGGCGATCACCCTGGTGGAAGAGTCTGAGCTGGAGGGCGACCCTCATGTTTTACATGGATGGAAGGAAACACAAGTAGTCAAGAGCTCCACAGGCACGGTGGCTCATGCCTATAATATCAGCTCTGTGGGAGGCCAACATGGGAGGATCACCTGAGGTCAGGAGTTCGAGACCAGCCTGGCCAACATGGCAAAACCCCACCTCTACTAAAAAAAAAATACAAAAATTAGTCAGACATGGTGGTGTGAGTCTGTAGTCCCAGCTACTCGGGAGGCTGAGGTAGGATAATTGCTTGAACCAAGGAGGCGGAGGTTGCAGTGAGCCAAGATCGCACCACTGCACTCCAGCCTGGGAGACAGGAAAAAAAAAAAAATCGAGAGCTCCAGATGAGTCCTCACTGAGGGTCAGGGGCCTTGGGGTCTTGGTTTCCATATCTGTAAAATGATGGCATTGGACAGGAGGGTTCCCAAAGTTCTTTTCCTTTCAGCCCTGCTGGCGAAGATTCCAAGACCCACAGCCAAAGTGGCTGAAGCCAAGGGTCTCCAGCAAGGTTACCATCCCACCACGGGGGAGCTAGGCATCCCTCCTTTGCACTAAAGAAACACGCATGCGTTCACCGGTTATGTGAGCTGCCAGGTGGGAGGATTGGGCCCATGGTTTCTGGGAGCCTGTTGACTTCGGATCATAGGTGGCACATTACTCCTGTGCTTGGCATCAAAGAGAAGCTACATGTGCTTTTATGCAGCTGTGCAGGCAGCTCAGCATTTGCCACAGTGATTTGTGTAGCCGACACCCTGTTAGCTTCGGCAGCCTCAAGTCTATAAGAACCAGAGGCCCACCCAACTCACCTCAGGGCTAAGGGGGTTGATTGCCAGCGAGGGTCCCCCAGGCTAGGGGCAGGGGCTGGGCACCATCCAGAAGCCAGGTGCCTTCTGGGGCCAGTGCTCCCTCGGGCTCTCCTCGGACCACCCACCCTGCCAGCCCCGCTCACCCAGGCTCTCTGTGCCTTTGTGTTCTGACCTCACTCTACCCCATGGCACTCCTTCGTATGCTCTTTGCACATGTTCTCTTGTGGCTGATGGACTGAGGTTGATGCATCGCCATGCTTCCAAGAGAGGAAACTGTGTGGCTCAAGTTCTTTCAGGGGATGGGGAGGGCCAGGCCATAGTTCTGGGCTCAGCTTCCTCATGAACCGCCCTAGTTGGTGAGGGTATGCTGTGCTTCTTGGTCCAGGGCTGGGAGTGGGGCAGCTGCCATTCGGGGAGGGCAAGGAAGGCACCCGGTGTGTGACGGCCCTCCCGCTTGACTCGCCAGGCAAGGCCAGGTCACTGAGCGTGTGTCAACTCTTGCTAATTAATTTGGAGTGGTCGGGCGCAGTGGCTCATGCCTGTAATCCCAGCACTTTGGGAGGCCAAGGTAGGTGGATCACTTGAGCCCAGGATTTTGAGACCAGCCTGGCCAACATGGTGAAACCCCGTCTCTACTATAAAATCCAAAAATTAGCCGGGCGTGGTGGTGCACTACTGTAGTCCAGCTACTCGGGAAGCTGAGGCACGAGAATCATTTGAACCCAGAAGGTGGAGGTTGCAGTAAGCTGAGATCGTGCCACTGCACTCCAGCCTGGGTGACAGAGCAAAAATAAATAAGAATAATAACAATTTAGAGAATCAGAATCACTTGAGAAGCCTTTAGATTTTCTGTGTCCAGGCCCTGAACCCAGAGAGTCTGGTTTAACTGGTCTAGAGTGAGACCCAGGTATTGGCATCTAATCAAACGATGCCAGTTCGGGAGTTCTGTGGACCCAGGGTCTCTGTTTTCACAAGAGTTTGTGCCTGAGACGTCACATCAAAAGAGTTCATGCCTCACCATGGGGGCTCCACCCCTCATTTCCTTGGGCTTTAGGGTCACTGTTTTGACCGCTTGGAGGAGGGAGAGCCTTACACAGTGGCCACCCTGTGGCAGTCAGGCCCACTTCAGCCCTGGGCTTGTAGACCCAGACACGTGGCTCCCAGTCAGGCAGAGGAACACCGGGCCTGGGGGATGGATCAAGAGCATGGGTTGTCAGAGCAGGCCCCGTGGGAGGGGCTCTCTTGCCTGGGAGGGCATCAGGTGAGAAAGTGCTCTTGGGCCTGAGCTCCTGGAGACTCTGGCATTAGGGGAAGGCAAGGAAGAAGGCACTTGGGGGTGGGGAGGGCCCTCCAGCTTGATTCACCAGGCAAAGACAGGTCACTGAGAGTGTGCGTCTCTTGCTAATTAATTTGGAGAGGTCCTTCCCTATGCCGCCTGGAGACTACCCCAAGGAGAAGGCAGGACTGTCCTGGGAGTGAGGTGCGCAGAACTCTCAGGCGAGGGCTTCCCTCTCCATCTCACTTACTGCATTCAGTCTTGGTCCCTGGGTGACTGTCAGCTTCCTTCTCTTCCCTTTTCTGTACCCTGGTGTCTTTCTGTTGAGACACTCCCCTGCTGGTCCCCTCTCTTCCCCTGCAGTCGTTGTCCTCTAGGGGTGGTCTGGCTGTGTGTGGCGGGGGGAGGTGACTCACAAACAGCTATGAATCAGTGTGATCGTGTCAGTCAGGGATCTAGAGAGAGACAGAGCCAGGAGGAGGTGCAGTATCTATATACACACATGTATATGGAGAGGTCTCTTTTAAGAAGTTGGCTCCTGTGATTGTTGGGGCTGGCAAGTCCAAAATCTATAGGGCGAATGGTTGAGGGGGCGGGGCGGGAAGTCAGGCAGGATTCTTATGTTACTGTCTTGAGTGAGGCAGAATTCTTTTTCTGGGAAACCTCAACATTTGCCCTTAAGGCCTTCAACTGATTGGATGAGGCCCACCCACATGATGGACGGTCATCTGCTTTTCTTAAAGTCAACCAATTGTAAATGTGAGTCACATCTACAAGATACCCTCACAACAACATCTAGATTAGTGTTTGACCACACAGCCGGCCACCACAGCTTAGCCAAGATGACACTTAAGATTGACCATCACCATGATGGTCTCAGGCTGGGAGAGGGTCCTTGTCCTGCCCTAGTGCACTTCAAGGAAGGCAGAGCCTGCACTAAATCCTCAAAGATGACGGAAATTCACCCAGTTCGAGGGAAGGGCAGTCCTGGCAGGGGAGTCAGCCTGTGCAGAGGCCCCGAGGTAGGGAACATCGGTGAGTGGGGTCACAGGGGCAGTGGAGCCTGCCTGGGAGCCATCCTGGGCAGCAAATGAAGGCCTGGGCAGTGCATCCCACCCACCAAAAGGCTGTGGGGGCTGTGGGGCTGGAGACCTGGACACCTCACCTTGTGACCCTGGACCATTCCCTTCCCTTCCCTGGGCCTCCGCTTCCTTATCTGTTATCAGGGCCAGACACGGTGCGCATCGGGCTGTGGTTTGTGGATCGGTGGCCCTGTGTCAGGACCCCTCGCCACTCTGACTCCCAGAGGCGGGACTCAGTGACTCTGTCCACAGAGAAAGGGGAAGCAAGGCAGAGAGAGGATCCCAGGAGGAAGGGACTCGCCGGTGTCCCCTGCCCCTCCCCTGTGGTGGCAGGCGCTCCTGGGCCTCTGGCTACGGAGGCCTGTGGGCTGGCAGAAATGAGACTGTGGCCAGGGGCCCCCCGAGGTGCGCACAGGCCTCCCAGCTCTCGCTTCCTCTTCCCTTCTGCGCATGTGAGCAGAGTTTCCCTTGAAGCCTCCTGCGGAAAGGACCACAGGGGAAACCAAGAAGCTGGTTTCCTCATGCGGTGAAATCCCAGGCGTGTTTTTCATAGCCATGCACATGCCTGGAACTTCTGCCCACCCTCCCACCGGGTTACATGTCCCACCCACTCCAGATTCAGCCTCGCCCGCCCCAGGGCCCTGGACTCCCAGGGCAAAGGACCCAGAGCACATCCTGGAGGGCTTGAATGCCAGGCCCAGCGTGAGGGGCCCCCTCCCCCCTCTTGCTCTGTTGGGTCCTGGCCTGCCTCCATGGGTCCCAGCCCTCCGTCCTGTCCCCATCCCACCCCAGTGCTGCAGCCCCCTGCCACCCAGAGACCCTGCTGTTTCACGTGGACTGAGCTCACGCGAGTCAACTCCCCAAGAGTGAGAACTTTCATTTGCTCCCTACTGTATACCCACAATCAAGCACCTAATAGATGCTTAGTAAATGTACATTAAGTCAGTGGCTCAGGCCTGGCGCAGTAGCTCAGGCCTGTCATCCCAGCACTTTGGGAGGCCAAGGTGGGAGGATTGCTTAACCCTAGGAGTTCAAGATCAGCCTGGGCAATTTAGCAAGATTCCACCTCTACAAAAACAATGCACTCCAGCCTGGGCAACGGAGAAGACCCATCTCTTAAAAAAATAAATCAGGCCAGGCATGGGGCTCACGCCTGTAATCCCAGCACTTTGGGAAGCTGAGGCGGGTAGATCACCTGAGGTCAGGAGTTTGAGACCAGCCTGGCCAACATGGCAAAACCTCGTCTCTATTAAAAATATAAAAAATGAGCCTGGCATGGTGGTGGGCTCCTGTAATCCCAGCTACTTTGGAGGCTGACGCAGGAGAATCGCTTGAACCTGGGAGGCAGAGGTTGTAGTGAGCTGAGATGGCGCCATTGCACTCCAGCCCGGGCAACAGAACAAGACTCTGTCTCAAAAAATAGATAAATAAATCAAAAGTCAGGTTCGGCTGCAGGACGGGAGACTGTAGTCTCTGAGCAACCTGGTGATTCAAGGCCAAATGAAGGAGCCAGCAGCCAAGCCAGCATGAGCTCGAGGCACTGCTGAGGCCGCCCCATGGAGTAGGGCTTACTGGGCCCTCAGGACACAGTCCTCAAATTACATTGATCAGGGTGCTTGATGATGGCCCAAGCGTGAACTGGCAGAAGCCCCAGATCTCTGTCTGTTGGGGTTTTTTTTTTCTTTATTTCTATACTTTTTTTTGAGACAGGTTTTCACTCCTGTCATCGAGGCTGGAGTGCAGCAGTGCGATCTCAGCTCACTGCAACCTCCGCCCCCCTGGACTCAAGTGATTCTCCTGCCTCAGCCTCCCAAATACCTGGGGCTACAGGTGCGCCGCCACACCTAGCTAATTTTTGTATTTTTTCAGAGACGAGAGCTTACGTTACCCAGGCTGATCACAAACTCCTGAGCTCAAGTGATCTGCCTGCCTCGGCCTCGCCAAGTGCTGGGATTCCAGGTGTGAGCCACCACATCTGCTTTCCGTTGGTGTTAGAGGTCTCCCCAGTGGTGGGAGTTAGTCAAAAATTACCTAGGTGACCACAAGGTCCTGTTGGCTCTTCCTTCAAAATGGCTTCTGTTGTGACAGACCAAGCTTTGGGTGTCTTCACCCCCTCTCTGCCCTGAGATGTGTGTCCCAGGGGACACCAACCACCCTGATCCCACCAGGCCCTCCCCTGCTCCTAGAGCGGGGGTGTGATGGGGTCCCCATGAGAGGAAAGGGGTGCTGTTGTGAGCAGTGTGGGATGAGAGGGGGTGCTGTCACAGCTTGGGGAGGGGACCCTGGTCTCGGGCAGGTAGGTCAAGAGTTCACGGGCCTCCATGGTCCAGGTAGGTTCTTGTGCCCATTTTACAGATGAGGAAACAGAGACACACAAGGAGCCAGGTGACTTGCTGCCCAGCCTTTACAGGATTTGTGGGGCAAAGCCAGAGATGACAGTGATTCCAGAGCTCTGAGGAGCCTGGTCCCTGCTGGGGTGGGGAAAGTCCCCTGCCTGGCCTCAGACCATGCGTCTTTGTTCCCACCCTAGGAGCAGGCCGGGCCCTGAGGCCTGGGAGGTGGAGGTGCCCAGCTCTGGGAAATAGGGCAGCCCTGGGCCTCTGGTGTCACTGCACACCCCTCCCCCTCCCGCCTTTGTTTCTCTCCACAGCTTCATTCTCTCTCCCTCCCCGCACTCAGGCTCCTCCTCCCCCCTTCCCTGTCTCTTCATTTCTTCTCTCTCCCTCTCCCTTTCTCTCTCTCGCTCTCCAATATGGCCTCCCTTCCCCCACTCCCAGCACAACTACAATCAGGCAGCTCCTCGGTGTCTCCATTTCCCCGCCTTTCACACTGACTTTCTCCCCACCCTGGGAACCGAGGGCACCCTGAGGACGCCCCGCCACATCCCAGCTGGTGGGCGCCCCTCCTCTCCGCAGCCTGGGGCAGTCTGAGCTCCCCTTTCTCCTGGACGTGGGGGAGCTTTTGTTCTGAGTCCTCAGCACAAGTGGCGGGACAGGCCCTGCTCTGAGAAGGGAGGGCCACCGTGGGGCCGCGGGCGTGGGTGGGGGCAGCCCTGGCACACAGGTGACACACACCTGGCAAGCTCTCTTCCTGCCCTGGACAGCCTGTGCCAGGACATAAACAGAAAGGCTTAGCCTGGGAGGTGGAAACAGTAGGTGAGGAGACACCAGTCAAAATGCCAGCGCAGGAGAAAGAAGAGCAGAGCGATGCCGGCCCCCCACTCCTCATTTCCGTGTGTGATAGGCAGGCAGAACACACATGCGAAACGCAGGTGAATTACATTCCCTGCTCAGCTGAGCCCCTTCCACGTACACGCACGCGCGCACACGTACAGAGCCTGTCTGGCGGCCCCGGTGAACAGCACAGCATGGACGCAGGGCCTGGCCCCGTGAGCCCCACGGAGTGGGCTCTTAAAGGGTGGTGTGTGTTCTACCCAGCCAAGTGTCCAGGCCAGTGTGGAAGAAAGCAGGGGTCCCACTGCCCAGGTGGGCGGTGGCTCAATGAAGACTCCCAGTAGATGGAAAGACCCCGGTTCCCCCAGCTGGTGGGGGCTCTGCACCAGCCAGCCAGGAAGCAGTTTGTCCAGGCCTTGCCTATGTGCCCCTGCTGGCCCTGGTGACCCGGGACAGCTCCTGAGAACTGAGGAGGCCAGGCTCAGATGTGACCTCCACATGCGGGAGCACAGACGGGGCCCCCCCCCGTGGGGCCAGACAGGCCTGGCTGCAGACCTGGCTCTCCCTCCGTCAGTTGGGGGCATGAGGTGGGGAGCACACTACCCACCCCTGCCCTGGGGTGTTTCTGGTATTCGGTGGCCCACCGGGGACCTGGCGAGTCTGTAATGAGAAGGTGTATCTCTTCCGCAGAGTCTGTGGTCAGTTGTTGGCCTGGGAGCAGAGCAGGCGAGGCAGGCGAGAGTCACCCCAGTAATGCCATCCCGCCTCCTCTGACGTCCTCTCTGTGCCCCTAACCTGCCCCCACTTCGGCACAAACCCTCAAGAGGACGGACTCTGGGCTAGCCCCTTTCCACAGCCAAGCCCAGGCTTCTGACACTGACGCACCTTCTCAAGTCCAAACTACCTGTTCCTGTGGAAGGGGTTTGCCTCCCACTCCTTAGGGGGTGACTCTAAGGAGTGGCCCCTGGTAGAAGGGGGCGTGCCGGTGGACCATCAGCTCCATGTTTACCCTCGCTGTGGGGACCCACACTTAAGCTCCCACGGGCAGTCGTTGGCTGACGTTTTTGCCCTCTCCTCTCCTCTAAAGCAGTGTTAATTGTTTCCTTGTGCCCATGCCCTTGAGGATGGGAGGAGGGGCTGATGCCTCGTGTTGGGCTGCAGGGGAAAGGAGAGGGGAGGAAAGTACACGGACATCCTCATCTCACTGTCCCGTGAGTCAGGAGCCCCCACAGGGATGAGAATCACCTGAGGTCACACGGCTAGTAGACGGCAGAGCCTGGATTGAACTGAGCATCCGGGGCCGGGAGGGGAAGCACTGGCTTCGCCATCCACGCTCAGTTCCTCCTTTTTTCTGGTCCTGCCTTTGACAAAGTTTGCAAAAACTGCCGAACACATCATTTACCCAAACCCCACAACACCACTGGGTGCTGCGTCAGACAGGCAGGACAGGAGGCAGCCACGCTCCCCAGCATGCTCCCCGAACTCTACAGCGGCTGGAGGGCGCTGGGGGTGGCTGTGGTGGGACCCGAGGGGGCAGGAGCCCTGCCCCATTCCCCTTGCTGTCTCCAAGATCAAGCCTTGGCCCGTAGCAGGTTCTGAGCAGCTATTTATTGTACAAATGAACAAATGAGTTTTCAGTCTCTCGCGGGTATCCTCACAATCACTTAAGATTTGCTGAATTTGGGGCCCAAGAATGGAAACATCTCTTGGCTCTGTGGCTTTTTTCAGAAAAGGCTTCCCCCAGACATCTGGGCAGATAATAGTGGTTCCTTTTTTTTGTTTTTTGTTTTTATTTTTTTGAGACGGAGTCCCACTGCAATGCCCAGACTGGAATGCAATGGCACAATCTTGGCTCACTGCAACCTCTGCCTCCCAGGTTCAAGTGATTCTCCTGCCTCAGCCTCCCAAGCAGCTGGGATTACAGGCACCTGCCACCACACCTGGCTAATTTTTGTATTTTTAGTAGACACAGCGTTTCACCATATTGGCCAGGCTGGTCTCGAACTCCTGACCTCAAGTAATCCACCCTTCTTGGGCTCCCAAAGAGCATGAGCCACCATACCCAGCCAATAGTGATTCTTAACAGTTGGTTAGGGCCTTATAATGAACCAAGCTGCTTCACCTATGTCAGGACCCTGGCCTCTCACAAACCTTCCAGGGTAAATGTTTTCATCCCGGTTTCTCAGATGGGGAAACTGAGCCGCTTGGCGTGACTTTGCTTAGTCACTTGCAGATGACTGATCTGGGACTCGAGGTCCTCACTGACTGCATTTCCCAGCAGCTGGACACTGGGCTGGGGCATGGTTTGGAAGCAGGTTTAGCACCCCAGCCTATTCCAGATGCACCCTGACCCCCAGGCCGAGGTTTCCTTCCATCTGATCTCTTCCACGAGAGCCTCACTCTAAGCTTAATAGTTTAATCTTTGGTGTCCATTTCAAGGAGGCTAAATTCCTGTCTGGGGTATTTTTAGCCGTCCTCAGGAAGGGGAAGTTCCACTGGGCGCTGGGGGAGGGGACGCCTTGCCCGGAGCTGGTTTCCTGAGGAAGGGCTGCCGAATGTGTGCATGACCATGGCCCTGGGAGAAGCCGATAGTTGTTCGGTTGGGAGCCGAGCAGGCGAGGCAGGCGAGTGTCACCCCAGTAATGCCATCCCGCCTCCTCTGATGTGCCAGGTGTTGAACCGGGGGCAAGGGATACAGGTCCGAGAGGAGGCTGCCACCCCCCATGGGCACACTGCCTGGCGCACTGCAGTCCTGGGAAGCCTGGAGCGGGTGAGAGGGCAAGCTGGGAGAGCTGGCAAGGCCCCAGAGCGGGTCGACCTCAAGTGATGCCTGGGAGGCTGGTGGGCGGAGCAAAGGTCAGTGGGGTTCGGAAAAGGGTGCCCCCGGTAGGAAGACTCTTGGGTGCACAGACTGGGCTCCACAGAGCAGGTGCCTGCTTATGTGGCCGGAGCCCTAGCAAGGGAAGAGGCCATGGGCTGGGGGTTTGTACCTGGGCAGGTGGGCACATTAGCACTATTTAGAAGGATGTGTTCAGGACAGGCACAGAGGCTCATGTCTGTAATCCTAGCACTTCGGGAGGCTGAGGCAGGAGGATCACTTGAGTGCTGGAGGTTGAAGCTGCAGTGAGCCATGATTGTGTCATAGTAGCCTGGGCAACAGAGCCAGACCCAATTTCTAAACAAAAAATAAAACACCTGTTAGATGAGAGACAGGATGTGAAGCTGGGAGCCGGTTTGAGCACTGAATTCAGATAGTGGTCTCAGACGTGGTGGCTGTCAAGGAGCCCCTCTCTCCAATCACATCTGACATGGAACTCCAATGTAGAAATCAGATACAAGTGATATTTTTATCAGTATAAATTTAGATATTTAAATGTATAACATTTAGCTAATCAAGAAAAACAACCACCAGTTGTGATAGATGCAGATGTTTAGCATCGGGGCTGACAAGTGAGAGCCAATGTTTGAGATCGGCCTCAGCACGTAATTTATTGTTTATGTTGCCTTTTTTTTTGCAATACATTTTCATTCCTACAGCCGAGTCATTACAAATAGTGCGTTAGCACCTCACCGAACAGTCCCAAGGTCTGTGCAAATTAATGACTTTGGCAACAAAGCCAGTTGGGCTACTGAATGTGTTAGAAGGTAGCATATAAAACATGTGAGTAGGCGAGCCTTTTCAAGTCAGTTTTTAAATAGTAGAATCTTTATTTTTTGTATTTTTTAATCCGGTTTTTAAGGAATTCTTATTTTTATTTTTATTTTTTTTGAGACAGAGTCTCGTTCTGTTGCCCAGGCTGGAGTACAGTGGCTTGATCTCCGCTCACTGCAACCTCTGCCTCCTGGGTTCAAGCGATTCTCCTGCCTCAGCCTCCTATAGCTGGATTACAGGTGTGCACCACCACACTCGGCTAATTTTGTATTTTTAGTAGAGATGGGGTTTTACCATGTTGGCCAGGCTGGTCTTGAACTCCCGAACTCAGGTGATCTGCCCGCCTCAGCCTCCCAAAGTGCCACTGCACCCAGACTTTTTAAGGAATTCTTGAAGGACCTGTAGAACACAGTTTGAGAACCACTGAGGAAATCCCACCTCCCTGTTGTACAGATGGGAAGACTGAGGTCAGCAAGGGGGCAGAGCTTACCCAGGATGCCCCAGGGAGATGGAGGAGCCGGTCAGATACACAGCGGGAATCAATCGTGGCCCCCTGTAATTACAAGTGTGCCCTATTCCCAAGGCAGGAGTAGAAAAGACTTCAAGGCCAGACACACCCGAAAACGGCCAAGCCCTGGTCCATGCTGAATGTGCCTGCTGTCTGTCCGCGCGGCACTGAGCCAGCAATATTAACACTCGCTTCTCCTCCCACAGCGATGCCCTCCTAGCCAGCCGCCACGGGATGGAGGGCTTCATGGACTCAGGGACACAGACGGACGCCGTGGTGGTGCTGTCCTTGGCTCAGGCTGCCGTGCTTGGCCTGGTCTCCGAAAATGAGCTCTTTGGAGCTACCATAAGCGCTGAGGCCTTCTACCCAGACTTGGGGCCCGAGCTTTCTGGGGCAGCCATGGGAGAACCCGGGCCACCAGGCCCTGACGTCTACCAGCTGGCCTGCAACGGGCAGGCCTTGGAGGAGCCGGCGGAGGAGGAGGTGCTGGAGGTGGAGGCAGCCTTCGAGAAGCACACCCGGCGGAAGACGCGGCCCCCTGTGCGGCTGGTGCCCAAGGTCAAGTTCGAGAAGGTGGAGGAGGAGGAGCAGGAGGTGTACGAGGTTTCTGTGCCTGGTGACGACAAGGACGCGGGCCCAGAGGAAGCCCCCGCCGAGGCGGCCAGTGGCGGCTGTGAGGCCCTGGTGCAGAGCAGTGCCGTCAAGATGATCGACCTCAGCGCCTTCAGCCGCAAGCCCCGGACACTCCGGCACCTGCCCCGAACTCCAAGGCCGGAGCTGGACGTGGCCCCCTACGATCCTCACTTCCCTGCCCCAGCCCGGGATGGCTTCCCCGAGCCCAGCATGGCACTGCCTGGGACAGAGGCCTTGCCCACGGAGTGTGGGTTTGAGCCACCCCACCTGGCCCCACTGAGCGACCCCGAGGCCCCCAGCATGGAGTCCCCAGAGCCCGTCAAGCCAGAACAGGGCTTCGTGTGGCAGGAGGCTGGCGAGTTCGAGGCCGACGCAGCGGGCTCGACAGTGGAACGCCACAAGAAGGCCCAGCTGGATCGGCTGGACATCAACGTGCAGATCGACGACTCCTACCTGGTGGAGGCAGGTGACCGCCAGAAGCGCTGGCAGTGCCGCATGTGCGAGAAGTCGTACACATCCAAGTACAACCTGGTGACGCACATTCTGGGCCACAACGGCATCAAGCCGCACTCGTGCCCACACTGCAGCAAGCTCTTCAAGCAGCCCAGCCACCTGCAGACACACCTGCTCACGCACCAGGGCACCCGGCCCCACAAGTGCCAGGTCTGCCACAAGGCCTTCACGCAGACCAGCCACCTCAAGCGCCACATGCTGCTGCACTCGGAGGTCAAGCCCTACAGCTGCCACTTCTGCGGCCGTGGCTTCGCCTACCCCAGCGAGCTCAAGGCCCATGAAGTGAAGCACGAGAGCGGCCGCTGCCACGTCTGTGTCGAGTGTGGCCTGGACTTCTCCACCCTGACCCAGCTCAAGCGCCACCTGGCCTCCCACCAGGGCCCCACCCTCTACCAGTGCCTCGAGTGCGACAAGTCCTTCCACTACCGCAGCCAGCTGCAGAACCACATGCTCAAGCACCAGAATGTGCGGCCCTTCGTGTGCACTGAGTGCGGCATGGAGTTCAGCCAGATCCACCACCTCAAGCAGCACTCTCTCACCCACAAGGTAAGGCCACCCCTGGGCTGGGTATCTGCCTGCTGCCTTGCCACGTTTTCATCTGGTAATTTCCAGAGTCCCATATGGGACCATTTAGGTGGTCCTCGTTTTATCATCCCTACTTATTTTGATGAGTATTAGGAAGAAATGCTATCTTATGGAAATTGGCTTTTTAAGTAGTAAAGCTTTACGCATTCAAAAACATGTTTTTTGGGAGCCAGGCAAGATGGGTCATGCCTGTAATCCCAGATCATAAAGCCAGGAGTTCAAGACCATGCTAGCCAACATGGTGAAACCCCATCTCTACTAAAAATACAAAAGTCAGCCAGGCATGGTGGCGCACATCTGTAATCCCAGCAACTCGGGAGACTGAGGCAGGAGAATCGCTTGAAACTGGGAGGCAGAGGTTGTAGTGAGCTGAGATCACACCGCTGCACTCCAGCCTAGGTAAAAGAGCTAAACTCCGTCTCAAAAAACAAACAAAAAAAAAGTTTTTGACTGGGCACAGTGGCTCACACCTGTAATCCCAGCACTTTGGGAGGCTGCGGCAGGCAGATTGCTTGAGTCCAGGAGCTTGAGACCAACCTGGGCAAAATAATGAGGCTCCATCACTACAAAAAAATTTAAACATTAGCTGGGTGTGGTGGTGCACACCTCTGATCTCAGCTACTTGGGAGGCTGAGGCGGGAGGACCACTTGAGCCTGAGAGGCCAAGGTTACAGTGAGCTGAAATCACAACACTGCACTTCAGCCTGGGCAACCAGACTGAGACCCTGTCTCAAAAAATATATATAAATATTGTTTCCGAGTCACGGCACCAAAGAAAAAACAAAACAAAAAACCATTGTTTTTGAATGAAACGTTTATGGAACCCCTGCAAGACCGAAGGAACACAGTTTGAGAATCACTAAAGTGGCCTGCCCTCCCTATTTTCATGATGGGAAGACAGAGGCTAGAGGGAAGCCAGGAGGCAACAGGGAGGCGTCCTGACTCAGTGGGCAGAGGTACAGAGAGTGTCCTTTGTTCCTTGTCATTACAAAAGTGAATCCAAACTTGTGACTTCCCTTTAGAAGCAGGCTAAATATATTTAATTTTCAAAGGGGAGAAGATGTAAGGGAAAATATTCGTTATGGAAAAGTACAAGTCGTTCTAGAATATGGCTAAACTAGGCGCAGTGGCTTGGGAGGGCAGAAAATTGAGCAGCACTTTCTAATCTACCGTGTCCCTAGACCCAACCTTGACGTGTTCTCCCCTGCCCTCCATTCCCTGCCTTCAGCCAGCATCACCTCTGAGAGGCCCTCATATCTGGGTGGGTGGAGTAAGGCCCCTTGGATCTCACAGTCCCACTCCGGTACTCGGCTGCTCCATGGTTTCCACCGAAATCCCACCAACTCTGCCCTTCAAAGCTGAATATGCATAGAGCTTCCTCTCCCCATAACGGTGGCCTTTGAGTGATACTCCAGGTCAGACTGTGACCCTGTCTCTCCAGTGGACACTACAGGGAGTTGGGGAGCTGTAACATCCTGCCAGGCCTAGAAGCCAGCAATTTGTAGGTTTCATTGCAAAGGGGCCTCCAGTCAACTGGTAGTAGCGGCCTAAAATGTAATGTTGGCCGGGCGTGGTGGCTTACACCTGTAATCCCAGCACTTTGGGAGGCTGAGGCAGGTGGATCACAAGGTCAGGAGTTCGAGACCAGCCTGACCAACATGGTGAAACCCCATCTGTACGAAAAACATAAAAATCAGCCAGGCATGGGGGCAGGAGCCTGTACTCCCAGCTACTCGGGAGGCTGAGGCAGGAGAATTGCTTGAACCCAGGAGGCGGAGGTTGCAGTGAGCAAGATCATACCACTGCACTCCAGCCTGGGCGACAGAACAAGACTCCATCTCAAAATATAAAAACAAAAAAAGTAATGTCAACAAGGATTCTAGCCAGGCATGGAGCTGCTCACCTGAAGTCCCAGCCACTCAGGAGGCTAAGGTGGGAGGATTGCCGAAACAGCAGTTTGAGGCTATGATCGCTCCTGTGAATAGCCACTGCACTCCAGCCTGGGCAACACAGCAAGACTCTGTCTCAAAAAAAAAAAAAAAAAAAATCCCAAGTCCACAGAGTGTTAATATTGTGAAGACAAGCCAAAAGCAAAAACCAAAGGCTATTAAAACTGAAAATGTCCCTATTACCAGCCTAAATATGTATAACATGCACATTATGTGCTTATAAAATAAACTCCTGACTGGCAGGGCCCCCTGGTGGTCATATGCAGCTGCAATGTGTCAGGAAGGTGTGCAACCCCAGACACAGCCCCTACTGCTGAGACACAGACAAGGGAACTGGTAAGTTTTAACACAGTTTTATACCAGACAAGCAGTTAAGACAGCAGCTGTGGCCACAGACACATGTTTGTCCCATTGGGTTCCTACTAAATTACTAGCTCATCAAAAAGAAAACAGCTCCCAACTTTAAAAGAAAAAAATCTATTTTTCCTTTTTTTTTTTCTCCGAGATAGAGTCTTGCTCTGTTGCCCAGGTTGGAGTGCAGTGGCGTGATCTCAGCTCACTGCAACCTCCACCTCCTGGGTTCAAACAATTCTCCTGCCTCAGCCTCCTGAGTAGCTGGGATTACAAGCACATGCCATCACACCCAGCTAATTTTTGTAATTTTTTAGTAGAGATGAGGTTTCACCATGTTGGTCAGCCTGGTCTGAAACTCCTAATCTTGTAATCTGCCCACCGTGGCCTCCCAAAGTGCTGGGATTACAGGTGTGAGCCACCGCGCCCAGCCTTTTTTAAATTTTAGAGACAGGGTCTTGCTATGTTGTCCACACTGGTCTTGAATTCCTGGCCTGAGATGATCTTCTTGTCTCAGCCTCCCAAAATGCTGGGATTACAGGTGTGAGCCACCGCACCTGGCTCAGCTCCTAGCTTTTATCCTAACGTTCCTCCATAGATCATAAATTGGACCCCTTTGCATACAGCACCCTGTCCTGCTCTGGGAGTGACCCCAAACTGTAGAAAAGCATGTTCATAGTCCAAACCAGTGGTTTCTCCCCTGGAATCCATGTCTCCTGGGGGTGAATATCCCAAATCCATCAATGATAAGAATCATCTGGGACCCAGTTGAGAATAAAAGTTCCTGGGTCCATCCCAGTCCCCACAAATTAGACCCTTCAGGGAGTGGCCTGCAAGCCTGCATGTTGGACAAGAACCAGAGGTGACTGTTAGCACCAGGAAAGTCAGGAAAACACTGTCAAGAGGTCAGTGGGACTGGCTCCAGGGGATTCAGACCCTTAAAAAATCTACACAGACCTAAGTGCCATTTTTTGAGGGGTGTTCATAGCTTTAATCAGATTATCAAAACGGTCTGTGAACCAAAAGACCACCAAGAGACAGCACTGAGGATAAAAACACACACATGGCCTTGATCTGATGCAACAGTCCACAGACAGCAGGTGGAAGCTATGTCTTCTTAACCACAGGCCCCTGCCGCCTAGTGCGGTGCTGGCTGGAGCAGGTAAGTGGTTGCTGAATGAATGAATGTGCACACATTTGCATTAGTGCACTCATCCAGACCTTATGCACACACCCACCCTGGGGGCAGGAGACAGCAGGGATAGGCATCGTTACAGTAAGGCACGGCCTATTTCTGTCTGTTGCTGAAAGGCTTCCTGGAGTCAGTGGCTCTGCCCCAACATGTTTTGGTGGTTTTTAAACAAGCGTTACCTATTTTGGAATACCCTCAAACGCAGACATTTCCCAGAAACTGTGCCTTTGTGATGCTATGGCCGTGCACCTCCCTGCCAAGGGTCCCTGCCAGTGGCTGTGCCCACGGCGTGGCCCTGACCATCAGCCCCACCCCACAGGGCGTGAAGGAGTTCAAGTGCGAGGTGTGTGGCCGGGAGTTCACCCTGCAGGCGAACATGAAGCGGCACATGCTGATCCACACCAGCGTCCGGCCCTACCAGTGCCACATCTGTTTTAAGACCTTCGTGCAGAAGCAGACCCTCAAGACTCACATGATTGTACACTCGCCCGTGAAGCCATTCAAATGCAAGGTACCGGGCCGTCAGGCCCCGGGATGGGACCTCCCCAGGGGTGGCTTGGAATCAGCAGCACTGCAGCAGCTGTGACCCACCGAGCACCGGCCTGGCCAGGGCAGGCAAGAGGAGCCCCAGCTGGGTGAAACTTCGCCTGGGCTTTGGGGGCTGGGAGGGCGGGTGGGGATTCGGATCATGAAAGTGCTAAAGTTGGGTTTCTCTGAGAGCTGGGGAGGGAGTGGAGATCATGATGCAGCCACAGAATAAGGACCCCAGCCTGGGGGCTTAGTGCAGCTAGATATCCAAGCCCAGGGTTTCTGAGGCTCAGAGAAAGGGAGGCAGATCCACAGGAGCAGTGACCAGCAATGGATGGCTTATGTCTCGGAAAAGCATAAAGAGAGCGCTGTCCGTAAAGAACAGGATTCTGGGCTGAGTGTGGTGGCACACACCTGTAATCCCAGCATTTTGGGAGGCTGAAGTGGGTGGACCATTTGAGGTAAGGGGTTTGAGACCAGCCTGGCCAATGTGGTGAAACCCCTTCTCTACTAAAAATACATAAAATTGGCCGGGCACGGTGGCTCACACCTGTAATCCTAGCACTTTGGGATGCCAAGGCGGGTGGATCATAAGGTCAGAGGTTCGAGACCAGCCTGGCCAACATGGTGAAACCCCATCTCTATAAAAAATACAAAAATTAGCCAGGCATGGTGGTCTGCACCTGTAATCCCAGCTACTCTGGAAACTGAGGCAGGAGAATCATGTGAACCTGGGAGGCAGAGGTTGCAGTGAGCCAAGATCTCACTGTTGCATTCCAGCCCAGGCAACAGTGTGAGACTCTGTCTCAAAAAAAAAAAAAAAAAAAAAAAATTAGCCAGGCGTGGGGGCAAATGCCTGTAGTCTCAGCTGCTTGGGAGGCTGAGGCAAAAGAATCGCTTAAACCCAGGAGGCAGAGGTTGCGGTTAGCCAAAATCATGCCGCTGCACTCCAGCCTGGGCGACAGAGTGAGAGTCTGTTTCAAACAAGAAAAAAACAAAAAGAAAAGTAATAGGATTCTGGTCTGGCCCTAGAGGTGGGAGTGGGTGGGGCTCCAGGGAAAGCAGGCTGCCCCCAGGCTCAGGATACCGGGTGGATGTGTTGCAGGTGTGCGGGAAGTCCTTCAACCGCATGTACAACCTGCTGGGCCACATGCACCTGCATGCAGGCAGCAAGCCCTTCAAGTGCCCCTACTGCTCCAGCAAGTTTAACCTCAAGGGCAACCTGAGCCGGCACATGAAGGTCAAGCACGGCGTCATGGACATTGGCCTGGACAGCCAAGGTGGGTGGGCCACGCGCCGTGGACAGAGCAGGAATGATACCAAGATGATGTACTCAGGAGCCTCCTGCCTGGTTAGAGGAGTGGGGAGGCTGGCCAAGGCCGAGACCTCAGTGGGGTGGGCTCATGTCTGGAGGGGGGTGGACCCTGGAGGGCCATGATGACGGTAACAATGGGATATGTCTTCTTCAAAGGACTTAAATGAGCTCACGTAAACAATATAATAAAAGTCATAACTGACATTTATTAAGTGCTACCTGTGTGCCAGGCCTTTATTAACTCATGTGATCCTCGAAATGAGGTTGGCTCCGTTATTATCCTCATTTTACAGATGCAGAAACGGAAGAACAGAGAAGTTAGGTAGCTCATGCAAGATGACAACTCAGCAGGAGGTGATAGACTTTATTTTGGTACCGTGAGATCATATTCCAAATCAGTGGATGGGAAAGAAAGTTAAGGGGGAAAAATTGCAGCTGGAAAGATAAGAGAGAGCCAGGTGAGGTCCCAACTCCCAAGTTCACCATAGAAGGCCCTAGGGACATGCAGAGGGGAGATCTAAGCTTCCCAGCAACCAAGGCAAAAAGTGTACATCAATCAGTCACACTCTTCACAAGTGCCTGCCACAGACTAGAACCTATGTACTCCTGAAAGGGCCAGATGGGCCTGACATTAAGATCTGGGAGAGATTTTGGGAGAAGATCCTATGCCTCAGCAGTTCAGAGAAGTTTTGGAGACTGTCAGAAAACATCGCAAATGTTAGCAGTAGCCCTTCCCTCCAGCAGTGGTCAGTAGTAAAAGCATTTCTGTTGGGTGACAGGAAAGCTGTTAGCCTCTCTGGCCTCATGGTCGGCGGCGGGGCAGGGGGATGCTGTGCAGGGTCTACAGGTAAGAGGGAGGCAGCAGCCCGGCAGGGAGGCTCCTTCTACAGTTTGGAGCCATATCTGGTGCTCTGACTGGGCATGATGGCTCACACCTGTAGTCCTGGCACTTTGGGAGGCCAAGGCAGGAGGATCACTTAAGGCTGGGAGTTTGAGACCAAACCAGGTAACCTGGTGAGACCCGGTCTCTACAAAAATATTTTAAAATTAGCTGGGTGTGGTGGCGTGTACCCTACAGTCTCAGCTACTTGGGAGTCTAAGGCAGGAAGATCATTTGAGCCCAGGGGTTCAAGGCTGCAGTGAACTGTGATTGGACCACAGCACTCCAGCCTGGGTGACAAAGCAAGACCCTATTGCAAAAAAAAAAAAAAAGAAAGAAAGAAATTCTGGTGTGCCTCTGAGTCACACCAGCTGGGAACGTGCCTTGGCGGTAACCAGGTGAGCTGACTTGCCACATGGATTATTTACTAGCACGCAGTCAGGCACTGGGGACAGCTGCAGTAGCCTTGACTCTGGTTTTGGAGCAGCTGACCATTGAATGGGCTGGGTTTTCTGGCAGAAACAGGTATCTCAGTCAGTAGCTTTGTTTTCTTTTTCAGTTGTCTATTAAGGTTGCTTCCAGTAGATGAGACTGAAAACCCGCCAGCTGCTCTCGGTAGCTCCTTGCTACTCAATGTGGTAGGAGGGTGAGCAATGCTGGCCCCACCTGAGATTCTGCTGGCCTCTCAGCTCCACCCACACCTGCTGAGTCAGACTCTGCCCTTCAGAAAGATCTCAGGGCCATCTGTTGCACAGTGAAGTTTGAGACACACTGGACCAGACTAGTGCCTCACCAAGTGCTGGCCCCAGCCCCGGTGTTTCTGATTCAGTCGGTCTGGGTGGGGTCCGAGAAGCTGCCTTTCCAACAAGTTCCCAGGTCTTAGCCAAGGGGCGGCTGGTTCAGGGACCTCACATGGAGAAGTTTTGATCCAGACTCCAGAGGGCTGACTGGCACATCAGCTGCATGATGGGAGTCACCTGAGGAATGTTTTCAATGCTGAGTCTGGACCTGAGGTTCAAGGGGAAGTGATCTGGAGTGCGGTGGAGTGACTCCACGTGCAGCTATTCTAGTGGAGCTGCCCTTTGCTAACCCAAACCCCAGAAAGATGCAGAGCAGACCATGCCCCTTTGGAAATACCTAGGACCAAAAGACTGGCAGGGTTACAGCTGTTTTAGAATTTGTTAGGCCAGGCATACTGGCTCACGCCCACCTGTAATCCCAACACTTTGGAAGGCCACAGTGGGCAGATCACCGAGGTTGGGAGTTTGAGACGAGCCTGGCCAATATGGTGAAACCCCATCTCTACTAAAAATACAAAAATTATCTGGGCATAGTGGCCGTACACCTGTAATCTCAGCTACTCAGGAGGCTGAGGCAGAAGAATCACTAGAACCTGGGATGTGGAGGTTGCAGTGAGCCAAGATCGCGCCACTGCACTCCAGCCTGGGTGACAAGAGCATGACTTCAACTCAAAAAAAAAATTGTTCAGCAGGTTTTCTAGTTTTTACCAGAAACTTCTCCATCAAGATTTTTTAAAAAGACTGTCCCCATATACGTTGTTCTGAGGGGCGGTTAAGACACAAGCTCTTTCTAGGTGAGCTCAGTACTCTCGATGCTTAGACTTGCTCTCTTCCTGACTGTATCAGATGACAGAAGGAAGCCATTGGGCCTGGAACAGCTGGGCTCCAGGTCCCACCTCCCGCCTAGAGCCTTGTTCTGGGATGCCCAGGCTTGATGAGAAGGAAGGCAACATATGTTCTAGATGGAACAATCTAGTAACTATGGGGCTGTAATTTGGGGAGGTGGAGGAATGTCCTTGTAAAAAATGTCACGGACGATTCTCTGGGGTCCACAGGACGGGACAATACACTTGATAAAGTGGGGACGGTGTACCGAGATCCAGAGGTAGAAATGTACCCAACATGCTTTATTTAGCTTGTTTTCAAAACCAGCTGCATAACATGAGGGTGTGACACTAGGATTGCAGGAAGAAACAGCCCAAATCTATAAGATATGGGACAGGTGACCTGGTTTTCTAAAGTCCAGAAGACTCACAGCATGTTAGATGCTACAGGCACAAGCAACAGATGCCCACTCAGACTGGCCTAAACAATAAGGAAATAGATTAGGAAGTGGCTCAAGGCCAGGTGTGATAGTGCACACCTGTAATCCCAGTTAGGCGGCTGACACAGGAGGATCGCTTTGAGTTTGAGGCTGCAGTGAGCCGTGACTGCACCACTGCACTCCAGCCTTGGCGACCAAGCAAAACCCTGTCAAAAAAAGAAAGAAAGAAATGGCTCAAAGTCTAGGCCGGCTTCAGAGCTGGCTGATTCAGCTTGCCAACAGTGACATGAGGGTGAGGCTTCCTCTGTCCACAGCATTAGTTGCGAATATCCTCATGGTCACAAGATGGCTGCCAGCAGCCATCAAGTTGTGTGCTCCTTGTTCTCACAGTGGAAGAGTGAGCAGGGAAGCCTGCTCCCGTTCGCTCTCTGACACCAGTAACAAGGTGCTAAGACTTACTAGCAGGCCTTTCCTCATGACCCACCCACCAGGACTGGGTCACGTGCCTGTTCCTGAACCACTCATTGCAAGGGATGGGATTACCTAAGACCAGTGGTTCGCAGCTGAGTGTGAGTTTGTCTCCAGGTGACATCTGGCCATGTCTGGAGATATTTTTGGTTGTCACAACTGGGGTGATGCTACTGGGATCTCAGGGGTGGAGGCCAGGGATGCTGTTCCACATCCTGCAAGACACAGGACAGCCCCACAGCCAAGCATTGCCACCCTCAGTGCCAAAGTTGAGAAAGTCTGCCTTAGACTGGCCAGAGCTGCCCCAGCTTGGGGGCCATTTCCCCCAAAACACATCATACCTGGGTTGGCAGGGCCAGAATGCACCTTGGGGGTCAGGCACAGCCCCTGCCAGCCTCCCAGGTCCCCCAGATCTATCCTGGGCTTCCCCTGGGGAGTTATTTTTTTCTGGCTTTGGTTGTACCAGAAAGATCTTTATAATGAGATTTCAATTTGATAAAATTCCAAGGGGCCTCTTAAGAGTTTTTGCTGGGCATATCTTTATGAACCTACCCTGAGTGTGTATTTGTCCCTGGAGCGCCGGGCCCAGGGATACCAATTGGTACACTCGATAGAAAAACACTGCTGTTGGGAGCCGTGCCCTGCAGCAGTCTGAGGCAGAGCAACAGTGGCTTAGAACCACAGCATGGGCCGGGCACAGTGGCTCACACCTGTAATCCCAGGACTTTGGGAGGCTGAGGTGGGCGGATGATGAGGTTAGGAGTTCAAGACCATCCTGGCCAACATAGTGAAACACTGTCTCTAATAAAAATACAAAAATTAGCTGGGCATGGTGGCACATGCCTGTAGTCCCAGCTACTCGGGAGGCTGAGGCAGGAGAATTGCTTGAACCTGGGAGGTGGAGGTTGTGGTGAGCCAAGATCGCACCACTGTACTCTGGCCTGGGCAACAGAGCAAGACTCCACCTCAAAAAAAAAGAACAACAGCATGTGCTGGGTGACCTTTGGCAAGTTGATTCACCTCTCTGAACTGCCTTTTGAGCTGTTCAACGGGTTGTTGTGATTGCTGGATGAGGCGAGGCCTGTGAGCAGCTGGCATGCAGCAGGTGCTAACGAAGGGGAAAGATGATGGAGGCAGGCAGCTTTCCTGTAGCCAAGAAACACTGCAGAGGAGGGATAAGTAGGACTTAGTCACTCTGAAGGGCCAATGGCAGAATGACCCAAAGACGGCTTTAAGGCCAGACCCACAGGTCTCCACCACGAGGGCCCTTACCAATCGCACCCACTCCCCCACACTCAGCTTAGGGGCCTGGGTCTGGTGACCCAGCTAGAAGCCACAGGACCCTGAGGCACTGAGGGTGGGACGGCTGAGAGGCGGCTGAGGCTTCTGGAGCTGTGACCAGGAAGCCCTATCTTTAGCAAGGCCATCCACTTCCTGCGTGGGGGTGACTGGCTCCTCCCGTGAGGCGGCAGCCAGGTCTGACTGTGCCCCTTTCTTGCAGACCCCATGATGGAGCTGACAGGCACTGACCCTTCTGAGCTGGACGGCCAGCAGGAGATGGAGGACTTCGAGGAGAACGCCTACAGCTACACGAGCGTGGATGGCAGCGCCGAGGCCAGCGTCCTCACTGAACAGGCCATGAAGGAGATGGCCTACTACAACGTGCTATAGTGCAAGCTGGACCACCCCCAATGGGGGCTGGGGGGCTAGGGCGTGGGGGTGAGACCCACGGGCTGCGGGCTGCACTCCTGCAGCCGAGAAACAAGCTACTGCCCCACTGTTCTGAGCCCCCTCCCCGAGTCGTTTGCACCACTAGGGACCTTTAGACCAAATGGAGACGTACTACTGGCCCCGGCTGTGAGCCAGCACGGGCCCAGGTATCCCAGCAAGGGGAGGAGAACACACAAGGCCCAGATCGGGGTCTCCCTGGCCTGCTTCCCCGGGGAGGCGGTGGGAGAAGTGGGGCCACTGGGGACAGGTCACAAGGGCACAGGCCCTCGGGGTCTCTCCAGGCCCAGCAGAGCTCCTCAGGGGTCCTGACACTGGAGGAAGAGACCACTCGAGCCATGTCGTTTTCTCAGCCAACTCCTGCCTCTAAGGACGTCTGAGCTCCCTGCTCTGGTCAGTACTGCCCACCTCTACCTTGTCCAGGCCCCTTTCCCCGCCCTGTCGACGGGACACCAGGCAGGGCACTCTGCCTTCTACCTCGCGCGCCTCAAGCCAGGCGTGCACTTGGCCCCGGCCCCGGCCTGCAGGACAGCTGGGGGCAGCCCAGCCCCCAGAAGACCCCTGTCCTACATCCCTGTCTGGAAGTGGGTGTCCCTAAAGTGGATTGCAACACACGTCATCCACTTCAGCCCTAGCTGGAATGCCACACCAGAGCCCCCACCAGGGACAAAGCCGGGACAGGCCCCTCGTCAGGCACACATTATCAAAACCAGAAGCAGGGGCCAGGGCAGGGCAGGGTGAGGGCACCACAGGGGACCAAGAAGGGCTGTCCTCAGGGAGGCCCAGGACCACCTGTGGGGAAGGGACCGCAGTCATTTCTTATTCCTGGGTCCACCTTGCGACGGGGATAGCCACGAGTCAGAGCTTCCCAGAAAGAGCAACGTATTTAAGAAGGAAAGTAAAGCTCACAAAGGGAAAACAAGGGTTTTTGAGCAAAGGGGTCTTTCGAAGGTAACTTATTCTTTTTTTCTTTCCAACTCCGTGTCACCTATGACCTTTTCTGATGGAGACGCATTTTCTTTTCCAAGCATAAGCTTCCTCGTGTGCTGTGCGTGCTTCCTACCCACCCACCCTGAGCGGCCTGGCCGGGCAGGACTGGGGCTCTGGTCGCCCTGGCCCTGGAGGAGCAGCCGTTGGCAGCAGCCTGAGCAGGCTGGAGGAGGCAGCGCGGGGAAGCCCTCTACCCCTGCCTGGCCCCTGCAGCCACTGACTGCTCTGTCCTGTGTCCCCTCCGGGGCCGCCAGGGATGCTGACTGCTCAGCCAACAGTGCACTCCCTTGCTCGCCTGCTCTCTTCCCCTCTGTTCCCACGCCAGCTCCTGCCCCTGCAACCAGAGGCGACAGGCCCAGGGCAGTGAAATAGCACATTCAGGAACTCTAGGGCACCTGGACCCCCACCCACGTGCCTCCTGAGGACTCAGTGGGGCGGGGCAGGCAGGGGCCATCCCCAAAGGCACAGATGAAGCCACTAGCTTCAGCCCAGAAACCCGGAGTGGGGAACAGCCTGGGGTGGGTGGAACCCATCTGCAGCGCAGCGACCCCCAAGGCTGAATCCTCAAGTGAAGGACCAAGCCAGGCCTCAGGGTGACTGTGATAAGGACTGAGGGGTGGACAGGGTGGCCCGAGTGTGGCTCCCAGACCCCGAGGCCCCACGGCCTCCCAGGTGCCCGCCATGATGACCCTCAGGTGGCAGTGACCCCGTCACTGTACAAGACATTTTCTCCTGCTGAGCAGAAGGCATCATCCCCTGCAACTACCTCTTCCCACGACGTCTTTCTCCCCTGGTACCAAAAAGAACCCTGTACCTCCTCCTCCTCCTTTCTCCCGCCAGTGCAGTGGCCTTGGGCTTAGAAACCGAAGGGAGAAGGTCTGGCCCCCGGGGTGGGGCGCTCTTTTCCCTCCCCAGCCCTGCCATCCGCACTGGCCCTCTGCGAGGTTCGATACTTGAACGCCCCCTGCCCTGTGCCTTGGACCTGGGCAAAGCTGGGAGGAGGAAACAGCACAACTCACAGTTTGAGCTGGGGGGTGGTCTCCGCAAGGCTCCTGTCCGCACCCCTCCCTGACCTTCTCAAAAGAGGTGCACAGCCTCTAGGGTGACTTGGAAACTCCTGGACAAATTCCATTCTAACTTATTTTGACATGTATACAAACCAACTGTTTAGAGATTCCACTTGTGCAAAGCCCTACTGTGTTTTTATGTTCTTGTTTAAAAGAGAAGTTTACTTAGCAATAATTATAAATAAATGAATATTCTTTAGTGAGGTGACTGCAAATGTGTCTTTCCCCAGCTCTTGGGGACCTGGCCCTCGCCCCCAGCACGAACTCCCAGCCCCACACAGCCAGGCTGCACTCTCCTGGGCCCAGGGGAGGCTGAGACCATCCTCTGCCCTGGAATGGCCGCCCACAGGGCCAGGTACCTACAGCCAGCTGCTCTGGGCCCAAGAGAGTCATGTGGGCCAAGGCCCTGCATTCCCACCCCTTGCAGAGAAAAGCTTCTTCCCCTCCCCACCCACCCACAGGGCTCCAGGAAAGAAGCCAGCTCCCGATGCCAGGCCGGGCTTCAGAGGCTGCATTCTGCAAAGCCGCCAGCCCTGTGCTGTGACAGGCAAGAAGAGGCAGGAAGCCTTGAGCTACCTCCCAGGGGCTGGGCCTGCTGGATCCAGCAGTCCGCTTCTCTTCTCACGGCCCTGTGAGTTTCAGGGCATTAGGAAAAGGAAGCAGAGGCGCCAGTGTGGGCAGAGGGCGACAGCCCTTCCACAGCCAGAGTCCACAGCAATAGTCGGGTTTCAGGAGCCATGGGGGTCCCCCCAGTTCTTAGGAAAGGGACTTTGTAAGATGGGGTTTCACTCTGTTGCTCAGGCTGGAGTGCAGTGGTGCCATCATAGCTCACTACAGCCTCAAACTCCTGGGCTCAAGTGATCTTCCCACCTTGGCCTAGGACTGTAGACATGAGCCACTACACCTGGCCAGAACTTTATAAAGATTACACAACTCTTCTCCAGGACATTTTAACACCAACAAATAGAAGCTAACCACTATGCAGAAGACAGTTATTTTGATTATATGTAGCTTTACAGCACCTTTTTATTCTTCCTTTTTACATGGGGCTAAAGAACGTGCATAGAGCAATTTTTTTTTTTTAACAGAGTCTTGCTCTGTCACCCAAGCTGGAGTGCAATGGCATGATCTCGGCTCACTGCAACCTCCACCTCCCAGGTTCAAGCCATTTTCCTGCCTCAGCCTCCCGAATAGCTGGGACTACAGGTGCGTGTCACCATGCCCAGCTAATTTTTGTATTTTAAGTAGAGACGGGGTTGCACCATGTTGGCCAGGCTGGTCTTGAACTCCTGGCCTCAAGTGATCCACCCACCTCAGCCTCCCAAAGTGCTGGGATTACAGGCATGCGCCACAGTGCCTGGCTGAGAGCAGTTTTTCCCAAGCCTGGGAACCGCTGGCCTAGGTGATGTGGGGCCCTAATTCACACGCACCCAAGCCCCTGCAAACCCAGGCAGCCTGGGGAAGGAGAAGTGTGAGGCGGGTGTGGGTCAGACCTGTTTCTAGTACCTAGAAAAAGGCTAAGAACGTGGCCTGGAGATGTTTAGATTAAAACCAAGGAAGAAAAAGATCAATGACAGCCTATCAGGAACCGAGTCACCCTCAGAATGGAGAACTGGACACAGAAACTGGGTGGTGCCAGGAACTTCCGGGAACCCAGAGGCCTGTGCCGGAGAGTCCTGAAGCTCCGTGGGGCCCTGTGGAATGAATGCAGGTCCCTAGGGCTGCCTGGTCCCTCCCCGCCGTGCCAGCCCCTTCCTGTGGGGCTCCGGCCTGACCCAGGGGAACCCCCCAGCTCTAGCAGGGCCTCAGCCTCAGGGCCCCAGCTGCCGCCTCCCCTCAGGGACAAACACAGCAGACAGTTTTGTGAAGAGCTTTTTAGTAGCTAAATATGGCACCATGTGTTCCAAGGGCAATATAAATTACAGTATGCAAAACATACCGACTGGCTGAGGTAAGACACGCTGCTCCTGCCTCACATCACATGAGGGAAACACACATATGCTTTAAAACATCTCGCTTATAAAAACGTCCCCTGAAAAGGCCTCCAGAGAGGGGCTGTGAGGCTCACCCTCCGCCGCGCTCAGGAGGCCCGCTGGCTTGGCCCGGCCCGTCCACTGCAGCCATGGCGGCGCCTCCCTACTGCCTGCCCAGGGCTCTGTCCAGGTTGCTCTTGATGGTGTCCAGGAAGTCCGTGGTGTTCAGGAAGTGTTCGTTCAACTTCACGCTGCGGAGAGAGCACCACTCACATCAGGGGCAGCTCCGGGCCTTGCCGACGCCGTCAGCCAGGCCCTTCCAGGGAACAGCCTGAGCTTGGGCATCGGAGTAGCCATCTCCTGCCACCCAGGCTGCAGGCCAGAGGCCCCGACAGCCTGCGGCCATGAGGCCACAGCGATTCCGCAGGCACCCCCCGCAGGGTCTCTTTCCAGGGGACTGCTCTCCTGGGAGACGCTGGGCGAGGGTGCGGGCAGGGTCGGAAGGAGCTCTGAGCAGCCAGCCTCGGGGACGGGAAGCAGCTCACTAGGTCTGGTCTGCAGCAGCTAGCCTGAGCCACCTCTCAGGGCTGCGGACCTGTCCCGCCCCAGACCCCCTGGCTTCCCCCCACCTGGCCCCAGCGTCTGGCCTCCACCCCAGGCCACGCACTTGCTGAGGCCGTGAATGCAGCCCGCCAGGTCCTTGGTCATGGCTCCGCTCTCTACAGTCTCCACACACACCTTCTCCAACGTCTGGGCAAACCTGCGGGGGATGGGGCAGAATGAGCCCCCTTTGTGCCAGGCCAGAACCCAGAGCCTCTCCTGGCAGCTCTGGCCTCTTCCTCTGTGCTCACCTGATGAGGTCCGGGTTCCCATCCAGCTTCCCCCTGTGCTCCAGTCCACGTGTCCAGGCAAAGATGCTGGCGATGGGGTTGGTGCTGGTGGGCCGGCCCTGGGGATGGAGGTTGCAGGGGGATCAAGAGCCGAGCCAGCTAGAGAGGAGGCTGCCCAGATACAGCTGCCCGCCCTGGACTGGCGGGTCAGGCTCATCCTTCCAGCCTGGTGGGCTTTGGGCCCCGGCGGGGAAGAGGGTCATTCTGAGGCCCCATGTCCTGCACTCACCTTCTGGTGCTCCCGATAGTGGCGGGTGACGGTCCCATGAGCGGCCTCTGCCTCGATCGTCTTCCCATCAGGGCAGACCAGGACGGACGTCATCAGGCCAAGGGAGCCAAAGCCTGGAGGGTGGAAAGCCTTTCTCAGGGCCTTGCCTCTCCTGGGTCCCCAGCTGAGCCACGCCGCCCTCTACAACCCACTGTTGTAGCTGCCACAGCTTGTGGCTCTACTCAGCCTCCCCCCAACAGCAACTGGGAGGACAGGGACTATTCCAGGCCTCTCCACCCTGCCCTGGGTCTCCAGGGCACAGCACATCAGCATCCCTCTGCGTCACCACCTCCAGGCGCCCCACAGCCTGTGGCCCATGGGGCCCAAGAGCCCATCAAGTCCTGCGACCCCCACAGCCTGCCGCTCAGCCTGGCTGGGGACCTGGAGATGCATTCAAGCAGACAGTAAAGCTGTTGGCAGCTATTTCCCAACCATCACTGTTGCAGCTGCTCTCTCAGGCCACTCTCAAGCTTTCTGATGTATTTCCAAGTGTTCCCAAATCCACATGTCAACTCAAGCAAACTCTGCTGTTGTTAAGGACTCCAGGGCTCCAAAGGCACCTCCATGGCACCAAAATAAGGATTGAAGAAAGAAAACAACATGTACAGGAAAATGCTTTGTCTACGAATTCTAAGGATTTTGGCAGTGAGCAAGCCCTTCTCCATTTCACCTGCACCCTCACACCCGTTCCTTAGACACTTGAGGTTACATTTCGTGCCTTTCCCTCATCTGCTATGGCTTTTCAGCCTTCCATCCTAGATGGCAGTTATTCTGGCGAGAGGATCCCCACTGGACTTTTCAAAGTAAAGCCAAAGGTTTACACAAAGTAACAAGACTCTGCTTTTCACCAGAACCTGTCCTAGGCTTCCCTGTCCCCCTTGCCAGGAGCTGCCCTGCCTGGTAAGCTTAGGTTTCTCTTTCACTCGCTGTGTCCCACCTGATTCCCACGCTGCCACTTTTCCTGCTCTTTTTCCCTACACAATTGGCCCATTTCTTGCTGTTCTTTGCTAATGGTCTCACCTATACTCAGGGCTGAAACCTGGCCCTGGAATTCCTGTGCCCTCCTCTCTCTGTAAAAGCAGCCTCAGTAATACACCAGTCCAAACCTAATTTGTGAGCCTCTCTCACTCAGATGCCAGGGAGCTCCAGCTCCCCCTGCTGTCCATAGAAGACCCTGCGATGAGTTCTGTGGCTCCATTCCAGTTTTCTACCCAAAGGGTCTAAAAATCCCCTCCAGCTGGAAGAGCAGCAGCCCACCCCCACAGGGAGCAGCATCCTCCCCGCGTACCCTGGGCCAGGATGTCAGACTGCACGTCTCCATCATAGTTCTTGCAGGCCCACACAAAGCCGCCGGAAGACTTGAGGACCTGAGCCACCATGTCGTCAATGAGCCGGTGCTCATACCAGATCTTATTCTTGTCGAAGTCGGTCTTATAATGCCTGGGAGGGTAAAAAGGTCTGTTATGGGGAGAGGGCAGAAGGCGGACAGGTTGGGGACCCCTTCGCGAGCCTCACAGCTGAGCCAAACGCACTCTAATAGCGACCTCCCCAGGGTAGGATGGGGACAACATGGGGGGAAGGGAAGAAAGGCCGTGGAGTGGACGGATGAGGCTTTACTTGTCAAAGATCTCCTGGAATATGTCCTTGAAGCGCCCATCGTAGGCTTTCAGAATGGTGTTCTTGGTGCTCATGTACAGCGGCCACTTCTTCTGGATGGCATACTGGAAGCAGCTGTGTGCGAAACCCGAGATGGACTGCGGAGAGAGACAGGACCCTGGCAGGGTGTCCTAGCCTGGCACTTGCCGGCAACCCCCCACCTCCCGGAGCCAGGCCCAGACCTCCAGAACGGTTCCCTGCCACCACACGACTCTTTGACACCAGCCTCTCTGTAGGGAACCCGATGTTTCTGCTGGCCCACACTCTGCCGCTCTACTTTCAGGGGGAAAGAGGACCCTCAACTTTGCTCTGGGAAGCCCCACCTTTTCCCCAGTTCTTAGACTACGGGGCGGGGAAGGGCTCATTCCCAGGCTCCACGGGCCAAGTGCTGGGGTTGACAGCGTGTCCCTGGCTGATCCAATCACAAGCCTTTCTCCCCGGGGCTTCTGTGATTGGCTCAGAGGTGGTCATGTGACTCCGCCTGGCCCTTGAGCCGGAATTGGGAACAAAGAGGCATCCTCTTCAGAGAGGGCAGCCAGGCGGGCGGGTCAGTCAGTCTGGAGCTGCTGGTGGCCATTCTCCTCTGAGAGGGTAGCCAGGTGGGCAGGGTGAGCCTGGAGCTGCTGCTGGCCGTTTCTTTTCTTTTTTCTATTGTTTTTCAAGAGATGGGGTCTCGCTATGTTGCCCGGGCTGGTTTCAAGCTTCTCGCCTCAAGCAATCCACCTGCCTCAGCCTCCCAAAGTGCTGGGATTACAAGTGCGAGCCACCATGCTCAGCCCGGGCGGCCATTTCTGCCTCTTTATGATCTAAGAATGAGGCCATCACAGAAGAAAGGAAAGCCACGAGACAGAGATGAAGAGACGAGCTGGGAGAGGAGCGTACGGGATACCCGAGCCAGCCTCACCTCGTCGGTGTTGTACATGCCCATGCCCACGCCGCCCGCGGGGAAGTTGTACACCTCCCACTCCTTGACACCGCTGCCATCTTTCGGGGTAAACACCATCTTGAACGTGCCGGCCCGGTCCGCCACAAAGTCTGTGGCCTTGTACTGCAGAGACGAGAGGACGGCTAGGCCAGGAGCTCTGGTCGGGGGGTGCCCAGGTCCGTGGACCCCCTCTCCCACCCTGGCCTACCTGGTCGCCGTGGGCATGCCTGCCAATGGTGATGGGCTTGGTCCAGCCGGGGACGAGGCGTGGGATGTTTTTGCAGATGATGGGCTCCCGGAAGACGGTCCCCCCCAGGATGTTCCGGATAGTTCCATTGGGACTTTTCCACATCTTCTTCAGCTTGAACTCTGTGAAGACAGAGAGAAAGTGGCCCTACTGCAGCCGCCACCTTTCAACCATAACTTGAATTCCAAGCAACAGCACAGCCAGCCAGGGGTCCTAAAATTATTCGTGGGGGAGTCAGTAGAGTCTAGAGGCAAACACATGGGCTCTGGAGTCTGCCAGTTTTAACTCTGAGGCTTACACAAGGGGCTCAGCCGAAGCTGTAAAAGAAAATTCCTGGTAAAATACCAAGCCAAGGTGTTGCCGTGAGGACAAAATGAGCTTGTGTAAAGGGCCTAGAGCGGTGCCTGGCCCATGCAAAGTGCTCTGTGGGCCATTATGAGTCCCACGTCACACGTGGAGGGAGTGCAGTCCGGGGAAGGGCTTCTCTGATGAGGCCTGATAACACACTGGCCACTGTGCCACACGCTCCAGGGCTGGCCCCAGCGCTGCCCAGTTCCAGGCTGTGACCCTCTCCTGCCCTGTCTGTAAATGGGGGTACATAACTCCCAAGGTTCGGGTGAAATGAAGAGCTCAGTACTCAGATGATCCCAGTGCTGTCGGGCCAGGCATGACCTACAGGACAGGGGCAGGCCTGGGGACTTTGCAGATATATCTCGAGTGCTTCCTTCCAGCCCCCTCCGACTCAGGAAGTAGGAAGAGAGCTGAGAAAATCCCTCAACCATCCTTTCTCGAATTCTCCAAACCAGGCCCGTCTGCGCACACACTGCTGCCATTTCATGGAACCCTCGAGAGCGACCCCCACAGCCAAGGACCAGCAGTCAGTCCAGGCCTCGTGGGGACACCTCTCAGTGACCCTACATGACCATGGGGATGGGAGCAGACCTGCAAGGCCAAGCCAGTGGCAGGAGGGCACTAGCAATGTCCCCAGAGGTTGCTGAGGCTCTGAAGGACACACGGCACTCCTGAACAGTCTCTCTGCAAAGCCGCCTGCAAGAAAGTCCACGCCAGAACGGACTGCTACCCAAAGAAGCCATCATTACTGTGACCACATCAGCATTACCTTCCTTCTCCTCCTCCTCAGCCCTGTCACCAATGACACCTACCATTGTCAGAGCCACAGAGTGCAGCAGAAACACCCCTGGCCTGGGAGACAGAAGACGTGGATTCAGTTCTCAGCTCTGCTGCACCCTAACCATGGAACTTGAGGCCAGCCCCTTACCTACACCTGCCCCAGCCTCATTGACAGTGATTTCTGAGTGACAGTGACCACGGTCCACCAGGCACACACAGGGAGACTGGCCTCAGGTGCAGTTGGCCTCAGGAAAGCACCAGCTCCGGAAGCTCCCAGCCCCCTGGTCCTGAGATTAGCGACATGGCCAGCTGCCGCACCCCAAGTGTGGAGAGGCTGGTTGGAGAAGCCTGTGGCCCCCTCAGCCCACCCACCTCCACACCCTCGTACCTTCCACACGGGCCTCGTCAGGGGTGATGGTGGCACACTTGACAGCCACACTGTACTTCTGGGTGGCCAAGGCAGAGTCAATGGTAACCTGGTCATCAGTCTGGTCACGGTTTGGGAGCCCGAGGTCAAAATACTTTAGCTGGACGTCCACGTGGGGCAGGATAAGCTGGGGACAGAGGGCCAGAACAAGGCATCACCCCAGCAACTCAAGGACAGGACAGCAAAGGGCAGGATAAGAAGTCTGCAGGCCATGGTAGGGGATAGTCAGAACAGGGATGAGTGAAGGCCAGAGGAGAGTGTGCAGCAGAAAGCTGGACTCAGCCATTTCTAGTGGGGCCTGGCCAGAGCCGGCAGGGGCGGGGCTCTGGAGAGAGGTCAGTAGGCCAGGCCGCAGCCTTCTGCAGGGCTCTTCCCCACTGTGCCATCTGCTCCACTAACATGACCCATCGACTCAGCCGAACCCCAACCCCAAGTACATCTAGATTTCTCTATACGACGGGTTTCCTCTTCTCAAGTGCTTTGAGATCTCACGGTCTGAAGTGGCAGTTCTCGACCTTTGTCCCATGAATGCACACACAATGCAGGGACTTCACGTGGACTACGTGCTCTCCTGGGCACACACAGACCACAGCAACTTTGGAGAAGCCGAGCCGCCATCCTGGGACCCCTTTGCCCTAGTGGCCGCCACAGCCGCAGACTGGGTCACTGCCCTGCACACCAGCCCTGTTTCTCTTTCACTCCTTTTCTGAAAGTGAGGCAAAATGCAGGGGATCCAGATGGAAATGATACAGGATTAACCTTGAAACTGCTCGACGCTGATAGAACGTGCGGCGTTTGGCACCAGCACAACATGGACTGCTTGGGACAGGCCTCCACCCGATGACTTCCAAACCATTCGCAGACAGATGTGAAAGAAGGGTAGACAGAGGGAGAGGAACAGGGCTGCTGCTGCCAACCAGGACAATGAGGAGTTCGGGGGATCTGCAGGAGGGCCTGGAAGCCCTTTCGGGACAGAACACTGCCTGCCAGCCCACCTGGAGAGCCACCCACTTCCGGAGGGGGCAATACCTTCTCCTTGATGAACTGCCAGATGATACGGGTCATCTCATCACCATCCATCTCCACCACAGGCTTTGCCACCTTGATCCTCTTGTCAGCATCTAGAAGCAGGGACACATAGCGTATCATGCCCCTGGGGAGGCTGGAGTGGGGCCCTCTCCTCCCAGCCAGACCCATCCTTCACCAGGAGACAGCGGCAGAGAGCCAGGGCTCCAGCTGCCCAGTGCCCACTCTCCCATCTGCAAAGCAGCTCCCTGACTGCTTAGAGCAGGGGTCCCCAACTCCCGGGCCATGGACCAATACCATGGGCTCTGGAGAAAGGTCAGCAGACCAGGCCACAGCCTCTAATGCAGGTCCATGTACTGTTAGGAACTGACTGCACAGGAGGAGGTGAGCAGCAGGCCAGTGAGCATTACCACCTGAGCCCATGCCTGTAAACTACGCGTGCGACGCACCCTCCGTAAGAGAAGCTAATGCCTGATGATCTGTCACTGTCTACCAGCACCTCCAGACGGGACTGTCCAGTTGCAGGAAAACAAGCTCAGGGCTCCCCCGATTGAACATTATGGTGAGTTATGTAATTCTTACATTATATATTACAATGTAATAATAATAGAAATATGGGCTGGGCACGGTGGCTTATGCCTGTAATCACAGCACTTTGGGAGGCCAAGGTGGGTGGATCATTCAAGGTAAGGATTTCAAGACAAGCCTGGCCAACATGGTGAAACCCTGTCTCTACTAAAAATACAAAAATTAGGCCAGGTGCGGTGGCTCATCCCAGCACTTTGGGAGGCTGAGGAGAGTAGATCACTTGAGGTCAGCAGTTTGAGACAAGCCTGACTCCATGTGTACTAAAAATATAAAAATTCAGCCAGGTGCAGTGGCATGTGCCTGTAATCCCAGGTACTGGGGAAGCCGAGGCAGGAGAATCGCTTGAACCTGGGAGGCAGAGGTTGCCATGAGCCGAGATCGCGCCATTGCACTCCAGCCTAGGTGACAAGAGCAAAACTTTGTCTTAAAAAAAAAAAAAAAGCAGGCCTAGAAACCTTCTAGGCACATTTAAAACAAAAGTGACTAAAGCCTAGCAGACCTCAAACAACTCACCTTCCAAAGATAGGCAAACAGATTTTTTTTTTAATATAAAAATAATCTTAGAGATCATTTGGAGGAATAATGAGACCCAGAAAGTGTGGTTTGCATGAGAGGCAAGACAGAACCCAGGTCCCTGACCCAGGCCTCTGGAAGTCCCGGGAGTCAGATGTAGGGAAGCAGAGTGCAAAACACAGCCTCGAAGGATTTCATTTTCTAGAGAACAGAAGGTGGCTGGCTACAGGCTCTACTGCCCTTCCCAAGATGCAAGGGGGATTTGGACCCAATCTATAAGATTCCTTCACTTTTCTCTGAAGCTTGAGTGAAAAGAGCTGCAGAACCTGCAGAAAGTCTGCTGTTGCAAGCTAGTTTAGTTTTGGGGAGCAGCTCCTATGAGTTAATTCGAGGACGGCTAATCAAATCTGTAAAAAAAAAAGAAAAGAAAAGAAAAATGAACCTGTCATAATCAGGACCCCTAAGGAGAGACTCACTAGGGTCCAGTTCTAGAGGTTTCAGCTTCAGCCAGGCATGGGTAGGAGAGTTCAAGGTCAAGATCAAAGACCTAGTGTGCATGCAGGTATAAAACCCTCAGAGACTACAGGCTCTGCTTATTTACTCAGCAACAAGTGCTAACTAAGCACTTACCCAGTACCCCACTGAGATACTGAAATGCCTAACACACAACAGTGTCTGTCTTGAGGCCGGGAGTGTGGAAGGGGAACTTACAGGTAACAGAGAGAGGGAACATGTTTGTGACATGGGCCAAGGCCAGCAGAGACTTGTTCTGTTTGTTCCGGGTAGAGGTGTTTAAAAAATCTTAATTCGGTTGGTCCGAGTGCAGTGGTGTTTACAACTAATTGATCACAACCAGTTACAGATTTCTTTGTTCCTTCTCCACTCCCACTGCTTCACTTGACCAGCCTTTTTTAAAATAAAAATAAAAATAAAAATAAAAATCTTAATTGGTGATCGAGTTTTAAAAATCGGTAAATCTCAACAACAGTAAAACAGCTCAATTTTAAAATGGACAGAAGACTGGCCAGGCGCCATGGCTCACGCCTGTAATCCCAACACTTTGGGAGGCTGAGGTGGGCAGATCACTTGAGGTCAGGTGTTCCAGATCAGCCTGGCCAACAATGGTGAAACCTGTCTCTACTAAAAATACAAAAAAAAAAAAAATTAACCAAATATGGTGACACACACCTGTAGTCCCAGCTACTTAAAAGGCTGAGGCAGGAGAATTGCTTGAACCTGGAGGCAGAGGTTGCAATGAGCAGAGATCGCACCACTGCACTCCAACCTGGGCAACAGGAACACTCTGCCTCTAAATAAATAAATAAATAGGACAAAAGACTTAAATAGACGAAAAATCAAGTCCAAAGATGATACACAAATGGCCAAAAAACACATGAAAAGTTGCTCAACATCACTAATCATTAGGGAGATGCAAATCAAAACCATAGTGAGATATTGTCCCACTATCCCCTCACACCCCTAAAATAACTACTATCAGGCCAAAAAAATAATAATAATAATAGCAAGTGCTGACAAGGATGTGGAGAAATTAGAACTCTTGTGCCCTGCTGGTGGGAATGGGAAATGGTGCAGCTGCTGTGGAAAACAGTATGGGGGCTCCTCAACTAAAAGAATTACTATATGTATGATCCAGCAATTCTGCTTCTGGATATATATCCAAAAAAATTGAAAGCAGGGTCTAAAAGAGATATATGTGACCAGGCATGGTGGCTAACACCTGTAATCCCAGCACTTTGGGAGGCCAAGGCAGGCAGATCATCTTAGGTGGGAGTTCGAGACCAGCCTGACCAACAAGGAGAAACACTATCTCTACTAAAACAAAATCAGCTGGGTGTGGTGGCAAGCACCTGTAATCCCAGCTACTCAGGAGGCTGAGGCAGGAGAATCGCTTGAACCTGGGAGGTGGAGGTTATGGTGAGCCGAGATTGTGCCACTGCAATCCAGCCTGGGTGACAAGAGACTCCATCTCAAAAAAAAAAAAGAGAGAGAGAGATATGTATGCCCACGTTCATAGCGGCAATGTTCACAACAGCAAAAGGTAGAAGCAACTCATGTGTCCATCACAGATGAATGGGATACAGTCCCCCTTTATCCAAGGTTTTATTTCCATGACATCAGTTACCTGTGGTGTCAGTTACCCAGTCAACCATGGTCCGAAAATAGGTAAACACAATACAATAAGATATTTTAAGAGAGATGAGAGACCACATTCATGCAACTTTTACTACAGGATATTGTTATAATTGTTCTATTACTAATTATTATTGCCAATCTCCTACTGTTCCTAATTTCTAAATTAAACTTTGTCATCAATCTGTGTGTATAGGAAAAAACATAATATCTAAAGGCTTTGCCGTTTCAGGCATCCATTGGGGGTCTTGAAATGTATCCTCCATGGGGGCCTATTGTATCTACATCCAGTGGAATATGATTCAGCCTTGAAAAGGAAGGAAATTCTGACACCCGCTACAAGGTGGATGAACCTGGGGGGCATCCTGCTAAGTGAAATAAACCAGTCACAAAAGACAAATACTATATGATTCGACTTACATGAGGTACCTAAAATAGTCACATTCATAGAAACAAAAAGTAGAATGGTGGTTGCCAGGGACTGGGGGCAGGAATTGGGGAGGTTGTTTAATGAGTAAAGAGTTTCAGTTTTTTTATTTTTGAGAGTTTCAGTTTTGCAAGGTGACAAAGTTCTGATGCTGGATGGTGGTAATGGCTGCTCAACAGTGTCGGTAGTAATACTGTACTCTATAACACATGATTAAGATGGTAAGTTTTGGCCGGGCGCGGTGGCTCATGCCTGTAATCCTAGCATTTTGGGAGGCCGAGGTGGGTGGATCACCTGAGGTCAGGAGTTCAAGACCAGCCTGGCCATCATGGTGAAACCCCGTCTTAAGAAAAAGATGATAAGTTTTATGTCTTTTACCAAAATAATAAAAATTTAAACCAGTCCAAAAAAAAATCAGGAGTTTATATAAAAATCTAGGTATGTGGCCAGGTGCAGTGACTCACACCTTTAATCCCAGCACTTTGGGAGGCCAAGGTGGGCAAATCATGAGGGCAGAAGTTCGAGACCAGCCTGGCCAACATGGTGAAACCCTATCTCTACTAAAAATACAAAAAATTAGCTGGGCATAGTGTCGCGCACCTGTAATCCCAGCTACTTGGAAGGCTGAGGCAGGAGAATTGCTTGAACCTGGGAGGCAGAGTTGCAGTAAACCAAGATCATGCCACTGCACTCCAACCTGGGCATCAGAGCAATACTCTGTCTCAAAAAACAAGACAAAACAAAAATCTAGATACGCAGCACGCACTCACTCAGGGCAAGAATGGGCTGGGCTGAGGGCAGCCTCTCCCTTCACTGTATGACAGCCAAGTGCCCTCCAGGGTGCCCCAGGGCACTGGAGTTTGAGACCCCTGTACGGTAGAGACACCCTGTCTGCTGTTCAGCCTGTATGGTGAAGACACAGCCATGGTCTGCCTTTCTCTGGGAGACAAGTGGTGACAAGCTACCTGAAATACAAGGGGCAGCAGCTAGGCCTCCCTGAAAACCGCCGAAGTGACAGCCACCACGAATCTTCAGCTGATACATTGCACAAACACTGTCTGCTTGGCGAGAGTGCAGGATAGAATTACACCAGTCACCAGAGGCCCGTTAGGCCAACTCTCCTCCCTGCTTGGGGCTCTTAGCACCCAATACCAAGTAAGGATTTCAAAACCCATCCCTGGCTCCTCGCTGCTCCCAACTGGAGGCTAGAGGTCCATCCGTAGGCAGCCAGCCCCAGGCATAATGCTTCCCCAACATTCCTGCCCCTGTGGCTCTCAGCAGAGAGGCTGCTCACCAGCATGTCCCCAGCAAAGGATCAGAGAGTGGGGAAAGGTTCCAATTCCCGGGGGCTCAAGAAGGCAGGACAGCAATTCTGTATAATTTATTTTATTTATTTGAGACAGAGTCTCACTCTGTCACCCACGCTGGAGTGCAGTGGCATGATATCAGCCCATTGAAATCTCTGCCTCCTGGGTTCAAGCGATTCTCGTACCTCAGCTTCCTGAGTAGTTGGGATTATAGGTGTGCGCCACCACATCCAGCTAATTTTTGTATTTTTAGTAGAGACAGGGTTTCACCATGTTGGTCAGGCTGGTCTTGAACTCCCAGCCCCAAGTGATCCACCCTCCTCGGCCTCCCAAAGTGCTGGGATTATAGGTGTGCGCCACTGTGCCCAGTCTCCTTCCCGTCTCTCACATCCACATCCAAACCACCAAAACCAGAAGCCACCCTCAGACCAGCCCATCCTCACCATGGGTAAGTGTCTGCTGTGTGTCTAGATTTTTATGTAAAATCTCCTGAATTGGAACCTGTCCCTGCTATTGGCTCTTCCTTCAAAATATATCCAGAATCCAACCACTTCCTCACCACCCCCAGTGCCAGCATCCAGGTCCAAGCCATCATCCTCTCTTGCCAGGTCCTCAAAGCTAGAATGCTCCAGATCAGATGGAAATCAGATCATGACACTCCTCTCAAAACCCTGCAAAGTTCTCAGAAATGGCCTGTGAGCCCTCCACAGACCCGTGCCAAACCTCATTATGTCACTCAGCCTGGTGCCTGCTGAGCCAGCCTTCGCACCATCCTCTCTGTTTCTCCATCATGGCCTTGGCATCTGCAAGTCTCTTCCCCCAACGGCCTGCTTCCTCCCCTCCTCAGCAATTCCTTCAGTGAGGACTTTGCTGGCTGCCCTATCCAAACTTCTGTGAACACAACTTTCTTGCCTATTTCTCCTTAGCTCTACTCTTTTTGGGGGTAGGCAGGAGGCAGGATCTTGCTTTGCCACCCAGGCTAGAGTGCAGTGGCACAATCATAGCTCACTGCAGCCTTGACTTCCCGGGCTCAAGTGATCCTCCTGCGTAGCTAAGACTACAGATACATGCCATTGTGCCTGGCTAATTTTATTTTTTATTTTTGTAGAGACGGGGTCTCACTATATTGCCCAGGCAGGTCTGGAGCTCCCAGCCTCAAGCAATCCTTCCACCTTGGCCTCCCCAAGTGCTGGGATTACAGGTGTGAGCCATGGCTCCTGGCCTTCCTTAACTCTTGTGCCCATATATCAGCCTAGTCAATGTCTGTCTTGTTACTGTCTGTCCCCTCCCACATCTAAATTTGAGTTCCATAAGGATTTTGAAAGGGTCTTTGCTGGTTTTATTCCCAGCTCTATCCCCAGCACCCGGCATGGTGTCTGGCACAGAATAGGAGTATACTACTTGTGTCAAAGACATAAAGGTCAAGTGGAAGTCAACTCCATCTGGTCAGGGCTGTTTCATTGAAAATGCTTCCTCCCCTCTCACCCATCTGGGATGCATTGCCACACAGGGCCAGTGAGTTCTCACCAGCAGCCTGCACCAGATGTACATGGGCAACATCTCTGCCCAGCAACCAGCCCCATGCCCCAGAGAAGCTCACAAACTAGAGTGTACTAATATTTACAGTCTGCTGGTATTTCTAACATGGGTTTACTGAGTATAAACCCCAGGGAAGGCCACAGACCCCAGCTTCCAGTAATCCAAGAGAAGTTTCCAGCACCTCATGCATAACCTGAATGGAACCAGCCCAAGAGCCCTCAACTTCACACAGAAGATCTGGGAGCAGGCCCCAGGCATTCCAGAGAAGTTTTCCTCAGGATCTACTGGGCCTAAACACCACCACCCAAATCGGCTCTGGCAGGGCAGCGAGGGCCTTATCTGACATGGCTGAGAGATCTGCACACTTAAGGGGCAAGAATTAAGAAGTTTGTGGGTTAAGAGTAAAGGAAAGCTAGACAAGTAATTATCCCACCAGCGTCAGAACCGGCCCTCACTGCCCCAAGCTCTAAAGCTCTAACTCACCAGAACCATCCCCAGCAGTCGCTAGAAACCTATGGAGTTGCAAAATAAGAAAATGATGTGTGCGGGAATTACCAGGCAGCAAAGACACAGGGCTATGTTAGCCCAAAAATATTCTTTCCTTGTCATCAAGGGGAATGCCAAGTATTCTGCCTCCAGCTGCGTTGCCAGGTAACAAGCTGGCAGAGTCGCAACTGTATGTCCAACTCAAACACCAAGCATTTTCCCCATTAATAACCAACCCACATGGGGATTCTAGAAGGACCCAAAGCTGACTGCTTTTTCTGTGAGTATTCAAATTCAGGCCCCTTAAAAGGGGCTTTGTGTTCCTGTTTGTGTGCTTTTGGGGGTTTTTGTTTGTTTTCTTTTTTTTTTACTGTCAAGGCAGAAAACAAGGGAGAACGAAACAATGTAGCTAACTTCCACTATATTTTTGCTGAAGGTGGTGTGCCATATGGGAATCTTTGGGACCTGGGTCACTTGGAACCTAGGAGTTGTAGGCTGATCCCTCAGAGACAGATTCCCAGAGGTACAAAAGCAGACATGCCCCTTTCTCCTTGGTGGGGGAGGTAAGACTAGACCCAAGCCTCCCCAAGCCCTGGCTGTAGTCAGCTGCTCCCATTACCTTCTCTAGCCAGGCCAGGGCCGGCGGGCCCCACCCCCTCTTCCTAGCTCTCGCTCTCGTGGCTCACGACGAGGGGCTCCTGGCCAGATTTCCAAACCCCAAACAGGGGTTTCCATGGCAACAGGCATCAGACAGGGCCAAGGGACCTACATAATTCCCTGCCTTTTGTAGCCCGGTTGGGCGGCCAGGATGAGGAGCAGGCCGATGCCCACAAGCCAGGCAGAGCAGCCCGCGTGGGTAACGGAGGCTCGGGCTAAGGCTTGCTTATGACGACCTGACTCCTGTCTGCTCTCCTAAGCAGGGAGCTAAGGGGCCCTAGAGTCGTGGGAACCATTCCGTAGAGTGGCATTTTTCGCAGGCTGCCAGGTCTCTGCCAGAGGGAGCCAGGCAGGGAGGGCACGGGCCAGCCAAGGCGGGTCAAGGAGAGGCCCCAGGATGGAGCCCCAAGTGGGGCGATGAAGGCGAAAGGGTGGGGGTGGGGGCGGCAACCCAAAGGGGGAAATTAGAAAGGACGCTCCTTCAGCTGTCGCGTAAAAGCTTCCAAAAATAGCCCACGTGGGCCTGGTGCCAGCGCGCCTGCTAAAAGGAAGGGGAAGCGCCAGCCTCGCGCCTCCCAGCCTTTGTCTGCGCGGGGGCCGCGCCGCGACCCTCCCCGTCGCCCAGGAGCCCCAGCCCTCACAGTGCTGACTGTTTCCAGGAGCGCGGGGCTGGCCCGGGACACTCTCAGGACCCCCTCCCTCACGGAATACCTGGAGCACGCGACAGCCCCGACCCCTCCCCCCCGCGCGCAGAACGGGCCGCCGCCCGGGACACCAGTTGCCACCGTCCCTCAGGTCCCCACCCGGCGCCGGGCACGGCCGGGAAGCGTCAGGCGGGGGATCGCGGGGGATTGCGGGGAATCGCGAGGGATCGCAGGGGGATCGCAGGGGGAGCGCGGGACGAAGTGACCCCCGGCCCTGTGTGCGCCCGACCCCGCCGCCCCGAGCCCGCCTGGAAGCCGCCACGTCGCAGCCGGGGAGCCCGGACCCTCGGCACTCACAGTGGCGCCGCGGCTGCTCCCGCGAGGTAGGGGGTGTGAGGGCCGCGGGCGCCCAGGCCGGCCCCGAACCCGAGGCTCTGCAGAGTACGCGCGCGACCCGCAGGTAGCCGGCCATTCCCGCGGAGCAGGCAGGTCCCGCGTGCCGCTCCTCCGGCTCTGACCGCGGGCGAACGCTGGGCCTGGCGGGCGCGGGCCGCGGACACCACGGGGAGGGGCTGCCGGGGCCGCCGCCCCATTGGGCCTCGCCGGGGAGGAGGAGGGGCCAGGCCCGGCCAGAGCTTCCGCGGCGCGGCTGCAAACCCAGCTCCGCGGGAACCGAGGGCGAGAGATACACCCCGACCCGCGATCCGGGGGTCGGGGTCGGGGGAGAAGCGGAGCGGTGTGCGAGGCTGACCCTATCCACGATGCCCCGAGGAAACCAGGATGTCGGTGGCTGAGGCTTTAGCTTCAACCCAAAGGCCAATCTGAGCGGACCCTGGCTTCCCTCCCTGCCAGGCTGACCCCCAGGGGGCATTAGCCCAGCGCAGGTGCTGCGGTCTCGAACTGAAACCATCCGCTGTCAGGTCCAACTGGTGTAGACAGAATTGAAATCCCACTTTGAGCCGGGCGCGGTGGCTCGCGCCTGTAATCCCAGCACTTTGGGAGGCCGAGGCGGGCGGATCACTTGAGGTAAGGAGTTTGAGACCAGACTGGCCAACGTGGCAAAACCTCACCTCTACTAAAAATACAAAAATTAGCCGGGCGTGGTGGTGCACGCCGGTAAGCCCAGCTACGCCGGAGGCTGAGGCAGGAGAATCGCTTGAGCTTGGGAGGCAGAGGTTGCAGTGAGCTGAGATCGCGCCATTGGACTCCAGCCTGGGCAACAGAGCAAGACCCAGTCTCAAAGAAAAAAGAAATATGATTGGTCAAGAAGGGTGCGATCTAATACCAATAGCTTGAGTGAGGAAACCCAGCAAGGCCTGTCCCTGTAGATTCTTCCTGGCCTCTCTCTGCAGCATTCCTTCCTTCTGAGTATGAGGCGGGACTCTCTCTGGGATGCAGGGGTCTTAGGATCTACACGCAAACAAGGTAGGTCAGATAATTTATTTATGGCCAATTTTTACACAGAAACGTGTGGGAGGAAGTTACAGTAATATTTTGGGGTTTGAGTCTGGCTTTGGGGAAGAAGAGCTTTGGTTTCTATGACCTGCCTTGAGGAAGAAGGATTCTGGTTTCTATGGCTGGCCTCCAGGAGGGAGCGGGAGGGTCAGAGAGAGCAGCTCCTGAGGACTGCATTTTGGGGTATTATTTTCTGAGACCCTAGAGTAGTTAAGCAGCCACAGCAGAAACAGTTCCATTCTTGCCTGTTTGCATACAAAAGATGTTTTTTTTTTTTTTAATTAAAAATAGAGATGGGGGTCTCACTATGTTGCCCAGGCTGGTCTCAAACTTCTAAGCACAAATGATCCTCCCGCCTCAGCCTCCCAGGATTACAGGTGTGAGCCACTGCACCCAGCCACAAAAGATAGTTGTAATTGGTTCTGCCGCAGACAACCAAAGTTTCTTTCTTCATTCGTTTTCTTAAACTAAGACACCAGCTGAGGGCTGGGTTTTATTTGGAAAAACCTGACCTCTTCCCCTTCCCCTCTTTCCCAGTCACACCAATTCACTCCAAACAAGAGCGACCTTTCTGCCCTGTGATATCAGCCCTCCCTCCGCTGTCTCACTGTCAACATTGCCAGGTGGAGCTGGGCCAGGAAGGTGACCTTCAACTACTGACTTCAAAGCTCCCCTCATCGAGTCCTAGCCTGGAAGAGCCACTGCTCTGGGCCTGGGATCCAGAAGGCTGGGCCCAAGGGAGAGCTGCTTTTGGGCCCCACAGAGTCAGAGGCCTCCGTCAAACGTCTAAACGTCTGGTCTTGGGCCAGCTTATGCCAGAAAGACCCCTTATCCCTTTGACTCTGCTTGGAATTCTCTTGCTCCAAACACAAGTGCAAACCATGGAAGCCTCTGGCATTTGGCTTTCCTGCCAACCTGGTATTATCAGGTCCCTGGATCTCAGTGTTCACACTTGCAAACTGGAATTCAGGACCCCTGAGGATTCTTCTGGTCCAAATAATCAGACTTATGTATGCCAGCCACCCATACCGCCACCTCTGAAATGGTGGTAATGAAATTGCTGCCCCCTTCCCCCCACCAAGGGCTTGCCCCTTCCTCTGCATGGTGGACTAGGATCTCAGAGGCCTGGCCAGAGGCATCACTGTAGGTATGTTCTAGAGTCTGGTCTTTGCCTGCTGAGGGATCAGAGAGGGAGCACTTGTGTCCCTTGTGAGCACAGCAGCAGCTGGGGGCAACTGAGACATAATCTTTCAATTTCTCCTCACTGCCTGCCTCCAGGCCCCCGGCTCCATGCCAGCCTTTCCTGTACGATCCCTGTTGGGTGAGGCAGCCAATGTCAGCTCCATTGGCTCGTAGGGGTTCCCACACTTGCTCAATGTCACACTGCTGGCAAGTAGTAAAACTCCAGTTCAAGTCGACATACGTGGCTCATATTCCATTACTGGTTGGTTGGTTTGGTTGGTTTCAAGACAGGGTCTCACTCTTGTTACCCAGGCTGGAGTGCAGTGGCATGATCACGGCTCCCTGTGCCTTGAGCTCCCAGGCTTGAGTGATCCTCCCAACTTAGCCTCCTGAGTAGCTTGGACTACAGGAACATGCCACCATGGCCGGCTAATTTTTTTCCTATTACTTTTTTTTCTTCCTTTTTTTTGAGACAGAGTCTCCCTCTGTCTCCAGGCTGGAGTGCGTTGGTACGATCTCAGCTTACTGCAACCTCTGCCTCCCAGATTCAAGCGATACTCCTGCCTCAGCTTCCCAAGTAGCTGGGTTACAGGCATGAGCCACCACACCTGGCCCCTCTAGTAGTTTTTTAAGGAGAAAGGGAGAAACTGCAGCCCCTGTTTACTGTGCTGGTCTGGAATTCCTGGTGGTGGTAGCTGTTGGCCCTGACAGCTGCTGCAGAGAAAGATGGTGTATAAAGGGAAGGGCCTCAGATTCTCCTGTCTGGGGTCAGTAGAATTGAACATTCCCACCCCTCCACATTTTCAATCCAACTCCAATTTGTCATTGAATTTAGGTCACATGCAAGTTCCCTGTGGAAGCACAAACATTTGTATCACTCTGTCCCCACCCTCTGGGAGCCAGACACACATGTATACAATCACCATAAACCCAGGCACAGGAGGAAAGTGTCGGCCGGGTGCGGTGGCTCACACCTGTAATCCCAGCACTTTGGGAGGCCAAGGTGGGAGGATTCCTTGAGCTCAGGAGTTTGAGACCAGCTTGGGCAACAGAGTGAGATCTTAATCTCTATTTAAAAAAAAAAAAAGGGGCAGTGTGCACGGTGGCTCACACCTGTAATATCAGCACTTTGGGAGGCTGAGGCAGGTGGATCACGAGTTCAGGAGTTTGAGACCAGCCTGGCCAAGATGGTGAAACCCCATCTCTACTAAAAATACAAAAATTAGCCAGGCATGGTGGCACATGCCTGTAATCCTAGCTACTTGGGAGGCTGAGTCAGAGAAATGCTTGAATCCAGGAGGCAAAGGTTGCAGTGAGCAGAGATCGCACCACTGCACTTCAACCTGGGCAACAGAGCAAGACTCCATCTTAAAAAAAAGAAGAGAAAAGAAAAAGAAAGTGTCCCAAGAGGAGTGTAGCTGACACTTGAAGCAACTGGCAAGGAGAAAAGCACCTCGGACGCAGAAGCCCCTGGAGAGCCTGGGGAGGAGCATCATCAAAGAGTTCTGAGGTCTGGGGGGAGGCTGGACAGGACAGCTCGGAGTGGTCAAGGACCCACATTTCTTTTTCTTTTCTCTTTTTTTTTTTTTTTTTGAGACAGAGTCTTACTCTGTTGCCCAGGCCGGTATGCAGTAGTGTGATCTTGACTCACTGCAACCTCTGCCTCCTGGGTTCAAGTGATTCTCCTGCCTCAGCTTCCTGAGTAGCTGGGACTACAGGCATATGCCACCATGCCCAGCTAATTTTTGTATTTTTAGTAGAGTCGGCGTTCCCCATGTTGACCAGGCTGGTCTCGAACTTCTGACCTCAAGTGATCCACCCACCTCGGCCTCCCAAAGTGCTGGGATTATAGGCATGAGCCACTGCGCCCAGCCTCCTTTTTTTTTGAGATGAAGTCTTGCTCCGTTGCACAAGCTGGAGTGCCACAGCGTGATCTTAGCTCACTACAACCATCGCCTCCAGGATTCAAACAATTCTCTTGACCCGATCTCCCAAGTAGCTGGAATTACTGGTACAAGCCACCACGCCAGCGTTTTTTTTTTTGGTTTTTTTTTGTTTTTTGAGACAGGGTCTCACTCTGTTGCCCAGGCTGGAGTGCAGTGGTGTAGTGGTGCAATCTCAAGTCACTGCAGCCTCGACTTCCTGGCTCAAGCAATCCTCCCACCTCAGCCACCTGAGTAGCTGGGACTACAGGTGCATGCCTGGCTAATTTTTGTATTTTTTTGTAGAGACAGGGTTTCAGCACATTGCCCAGGCTGTTCTCAAACTCCTAGACTCAAGTGATCCTCCCACCTCGGCCTCCCAAAGTGCTGGGATTACAACCAGCACTCCAGGGCATTCATTTTGTGAATTTCATTACTGTGCAATAGGCAGACAGTAACATCTGGCAACAGTGGTGAGAGAGTATTGGGATGGAGCCTGGGGAAGGGAGATGAGTTCCTGAGCCTGGGACAGGCCTGACACAGGGTCCTGTCGGAACCCCCAAGAGGGGCAGGACTCCTGAGATGGTGCGGAGGAGATAGAATCGGCAGGAATTGTAGCTGGTTGGACGTGGAGCACAGTCGGGGGAGGAGTCAGAGTGACTCAGACTTGCATCCCTGGGGCTGGAAGAATGGCACAGCCGTGATTAGAAATGGGAGAATAGGAGGAGAGAGTTGTGGGAGAGGCGTTGGCAGCAGAGCTATTTATGGTCATCTCCAAACTTATTTCCCTGCCAGCTGTCTGTGCCCCCTCCCCCACCCCATCTGCCCACCTGCTGCTTCCAGCACTGTCCTCCAAAGCCCAGCCCTGAGCAGCTCAGATACCCACAGGAGCTTCCCATGCCACCCACAATCAACTCTGAACAGTCCATGGCCTTCGCTCCCTCTCCTCTCCTCTCTTCTGCTCTTTCCCTCTCCCCAGGATCCCTAAACGCAGCGTTCCCCTGAATTGTCACTACCTCTGTGCCCTTGCATTGTCCCCTCCCTCCACCAAACAGGTTCTCTGCTGCCCACAGCCAGACCCACCTCACACTTAGTGACTGCTATGGGCTGAATGCTTTTTCATTTTGTTTTCTCTCTTTTTTTTTTTGAGATGGAGTCTCGCTCTGTCGCTCAGGCTGGAGTGCAGTGGTGTGATCTCAGTTCACTCCAACCTCTGTCTCCCAGGTTCAAGTGATTCTCCTGCCTCAGCCTCCTGAGTAGCTGAGATTATAGATGTGTACCACCATGCCCAGCTAGGTTTTGTATTTGTAATAGAGACAAGGTTTCACCATGTTGGCCAGGTTGGTCTTGAACTCCTGACCTCAAGCAATCCGCTCTCCTCAGCCTCCCAAAGTGCTGGCCTGGACTGAATGTTTGTGTCCTCCAAAATTCATATGCTGAAGCCTTAAGCCACAGTGTGATGGTGTTTGGTGGCAGGGTCTCTGGGAGGTAACTAGGTCATGCCCTCATGAATGGGATTAGTGCCCTCATCAAAAGAGATAGGTGAGAGAAGAGCCCTCTCTGCTATGTGATGTCATCACCAAAAAGAAGGCTGTCACCAGGAACCAAAGCAACCAGCACCTTGATCTTGGACTTTTCAGACTCTAGAACCAACAGGAAAAAAATTTTGTTGTTTATTTTATTTTATTTTAAGGAGACAGAGTCTTACTCTGTTACCCAGGCCAGAGTACTGTGGAGCAATCTCAGCTCACTACAACCTCCACCTACTGGGTTCAAGTGATTCTCCTGTCTCAGCGACCCCAGTAGCTGTGACTACAGGCGCCCACCACAATGCCTGGCTTATATTTGTATTTTTATTAGAGATGGGGTTTCACCATATTGGTCAGGCTGATCTTGAACTCCTGACATCGGGTGATCTACCTATTTCAGCCTCCCAAAGTGCTGGGATTACAGGCATGAGCCACCACGCCTGGCTGATTCTGTTGTTTAAACCACCCATCCTGAACTAAGACATGACCCAGTCCCAGCCTACCTTCACAAGCTGGCACTGAGGGTAGGGGGCTGGGGGACACAGCATTCATTCACCTGAGTCATCATGCAGGGTATCCAACCCCCCAGACTCCTTCAACAAAGGGCACAAAAGCTATTCTGATTTTAGCTTTGGAAAATGGACATCAGTGGGGTTCAGAAGCAAATTTGCAAGATTTTGAAATGCTATTTAACTTCTTGAAATTTTCTCTGTCATCACTTAAGTTAATCCTAAAAATTCCTATTATTAATAAAACTAGACAGCCAAGAGCCATTCGCAGTGGCACGCATCTGTAATCCCAGCGCCTTGGGAGGCTGAGGCAGGAGGATTGCTTGATCGCAGGAGTTTGAGGCCAGCCTGAGCAACACAGCTTTATCCAATAAAAACCAGAGAGCCAGAGCTGGGGCCAGGGGAAATGATTAAAAGCCATTAAAAAGAATGAGGTGCAATATTACCATGTCAGCAGCAAATTCCTAGAGTATACAGATTCCATCCAATTTGCAGAAATAATTTGTATGATTCAAAGTCTCATGGCCTGGGCAAGTCAGCTAACCTCTCTGGGCTTCAGTTTCCTTATCTGCAAAACGTGGATAATAGCACCTACTCCTAGGGTAGTTCTGAGGGTTAAATAAACTCATGCAGATAAAATGCTTAGAATGGTGTCTGGCACACATTGAGGAGACCTGCTGCAGGTGGTGTTAATATCACTGGATCATGCATATCTACATACACTGTATCAGTTGGGTTGTTTTGGTTTTGGTTTTTTTTTGAGAGAGTCTTGCTGTGTCACCCAGATTGGAGTGCAGTGGCACGATCTCAGCTCACTGCAACCTCCACCCCTGGGTTCAAGCAATTCTCCCTCCTGAGTAGCTGGGATTACAGGCACTCACCACTACACTCGGCTAATTTTCATATTTTTAGTAGAGACAGGGTTTTGCCATGTTGGCCAAGATGGTCTCAAACTTCTGACCTCAAGTGATCCACCCACCTTGACCTCCCTAAATGCTGGGATTACAGGCATGAGCCAAGCCTGGCCTACACTGCACCAGTTTACTGAGCCCCTGTGACATGCGCTGACCCAGGGATGGACAAGAGGGCACGTTCCTCTCACGAGAGGACCTCAGTCCACTGGGAAACGTGGGGAAATGAATGTGTCAACAGATACTTCAAAACTGTGGATCGGCCAGGTGAGGTGGCTCATGCCTGTGATCCCAGCACTTTGGAGGCCAAGAAGGCAGGATTGTTTGTGGCCAAGTTGATACTGCAGCCATATTGGTGTCACTGCACTCCAGCCTAGGTGACAAAGTGAGGCCCTGTCTCAAAAAAGAAGAAAAATAGAAAGAATGAAAGAGGGAAGGAAGGAAGGACTCCCTACCTCAGGACTCTCAATTTCTTTTTACATTTCTGTGGGATTTGAATATCACGTAACAAGCATCTGTTACTTTTTGTGTGTGTGCAATATACCAGTTACTTTATGTTCAGTAAAGGAATGGGGAAGGGGAAATGAAAGAATAGAGCAAACTATACTGTAGTAGTCAGGATGTGGTGGAACCAAATTGCAGTTTTCTAATTGAGAATGTAATCTTGGCCTTTTTTTTTTTTTTTTTTTTTTTTTTTTTATAAGGATTGTTTCTCTGTCACCTGGGCTGGAGTGCATTGGCTGGTTCACGGCTCACAGCAACAAATGCCACCCAGGTTAAAGAAATAAAACTGTATCAG